>BJBW01018034.1:4910-23032 GCA_004320125.1 Scolopax mira | reverse complement strand
CTCTACGCAGCAGCTTTCTCTCCCCGGCCTTCAGGAGAGCTTCTCCACCTGGTGTTAGTAAGTGCATTTGTCTTCCTCCCTGAGTCCAGGATGGATCCTCAATCCATTTCAGCCAGGAGGGAATGGCAAGTGTATTTTTCTTGAAAAAGGAAAATATGTTTCTGTAGAACTAGATCTTCCTGCTTATGGGATTATTTTATGTGCCTTTAATGGGAGACTGGCAATGGGAGTAGATGCTCCTCAGAGAAAAAGTGTTCAGCAGAAAGTACTTTATGTCAGTGCATTGCAGATAATAAAAGCTCAATTAAAAGCCACTGAGAAAAATCAGCATTTTATCCAATTAAATTATGCATGGCCGCCTTCAAGGCAAGTAAGAACTCTATTTCCTTACTTTTTTGGTAAACGCTTTGAGATAATAGGTGAAACACACTCCTACTCTGTCTTTTACCCATTTTTTCCCCCCCATTTCCTAATACCCCTCTCTCCTGGTCCCCAGGACAAGCTGGATGGGAAGCAGCTGGCCCCTGAGGTCTGGGAGACAGGGATAGTTGCCGTGGGCTCTCTGGTGGGCAAGCTGTGTCAGCAGAAGCTGTGTGGGCTGCAGGTGGGTACTCTGCAGACTTTAGACTTTTTCAGACCCTCCCTCCTCCTCCCAAAATGTCTCCTGTCCCTCCTCTCATTCTCCTTTGCTTCTGCCCTCCTGCAAACACCAAGCAGGAGGTGGAGCGTGGGGTGGAAACCATCCTTGGGGGGCTCAGAGATGCCAAGGAGGAGTCCGAGATGGTCATTTACCTGCTGGCCCTGGGGAATGCAGTGCTCCCCGAAACCATCCCCACCCTCCTGGACTACGCTGAGGAGGGTCCTACCACCGTGGCCACCGTGGCCATTTCTGCCCTGCGGCGATTCCCTGCTCAACACATCTCCAACAAGGTAAGAAATGAAGCTGCGGAGGCTTGGTGCTTCTCTTCCCACCCAAAGCCAAACCGTCAGGGCGTAGAGCCACCATTTGGACATCACCACCCTCACAGCACCATTTTCATTGCCCTCCTTGCATCAGGTGAAACGATCCATGAGGAGGATTTTCCACGAGAAGAGGAAGAGCTATGAAAAAACCTGTCGCCTGGCCGCTGCAGAAGTGCTCCTAGACAACGAGCCCTCACCCATGGATGTCATCAATGTCCTGCTGGCCACCAAGGAGCTGGAGACAGAGATGGCCACTTTTCTGCTGCTGAAGGTCCGGAACAGCCTGCATGCTGACCACCACCCTGCCAGGTGGGTCTGGAGGAGACAGTTGTATTTTTCCCCACCCTAGCTCTACATCACGTTTTTCTCCTCCTCCACATTCTGGCTGTGGCTTTTGACCCAGCGTGCCAGCATCACCTCTTGGAGCTGGCATTGGAGCTGGATGGGGTTTTGAGCAACCTGGTCTGGTGGGAAGTATCCCTGCCCAGGGCAGGGGGCTTGGAACTGGGTGATCTTGAAGGTTCCTTCCAACCCAAACCATTCTATGATACAGTGAAATTCCCAGCTGCAGGAGGAAGAAAAGAGCAGTGACCTTCATCTGCTCGTGCAGATGCCACCCAGCCAGCCAAAACCTGGCATCCCTCCTCCATCCTGCCCCTTGGCAGCACGACCTGGGTTTGTGGCTTTGGTGGAGACCTTGGAGGCCAAAGCTCTGGCTGGAGGGGCAGGGCGGCACACAACTTGTAACTGCATTAATCTCCCTATCAGCACAAAATGAAACGAGCACTAACATTTTTCAGAGCTGTGCAAAAATATTTGACTCATTCACCCTAATAAATTGGAGGAGAAGGAAATCCCCAGGTAGCTCATGACTGCTCATTTCCTGTTTTTTTGCTCACACTTCTTTGGGCAATGAAGAGAAATAGCTCCGAAATTTGAATTTCCTTATTTGTACAGCTTTCTGTAATGGCCACTGACCTTTTCACAGAATTCCAGAATGAAAGGGGTTGGAAGGGACCTCTAGAGATCATCTAAGTCCAACTTCCCCTGCCAGAGCAGGTCCACCCAGAGCAGATTGCACAGGAACATGTCCAGCCAGGTTTTGAATGTCTCCAGAGAAGGAGACTCCACCACCTCTCTGGGCAGCCTCTGCCAGGGCTCTGCCCCCTCACAGGAAAGAAGTTTTTTCCCCATGTTCAGAGGAGGAGATTCAGAGGAGTTTCCCTTCCTTCCTTCCTGCTGTTGACATACCCTTTCTCTCTTGCTTCCAGGAAGATACTGAAAGACATCATGAGAGACCCACGGATAAATAATTACAACTTCTTCTCAAAAGCTGGCATCTCCTCTTCTTTCTCAGGACCTCTGACAGGTGACACCATGGAGGACACTTGTCCCATGGTCCCTTCAACAGCTAAAGGAGGGGCTGGTGGGGAAAGATAGCCTTCACAAGAGGCCTTAGCTTTATAGAAATGCCCTGAAATCTCAGTGTGAGGTTTCTGAGCATGTTTATTTGCCATCACCTGAGGTACACATACCTTTCTCGGACACCCCAACAGCAGGAAGGCTGGGCTGGGCCACATACTTTTCCCAAATCCTGCTAATTTGAAAGAGGAACTCTGTTGGAGATTAAACTAACAGTAAAGCATAGGTGGGATTTTCTATACCTTTCCTTATAAGTCAAGATATTTAGGTCTGTTCCTCAGGTATTTTTAATAAGCTCTTCAAAGATGAGTATCCTTGTACAGAGATGAAAATAGTCAAACTTCAGGGACACTGCAACAAATGACACTTGCTAAATACCTGCTTAAACCCTGCCCCTCAGTTTGCATTTCTGTCCCTCTACAAATTAACTCACTCTAACCTTGTGGGGAGTAGGTGGAGGCAAGATAGTCAACGCCTGGAAGAAAACCATTGCAATACTAAATCCTTTGGTTATTGGAAGAATGGAAGGGGATGGTGCAGAGAAGCTTTCCCCTCTGAATCAATTAGTTTTATTTGCTGGCTAACACATGGATGTGTGCAGGTCAGCTACCCTGACCATGGATGGGACAGCTCTCCAGGACTAGCCATATTGAGGAGGCTTTCAAATTCCCAAGGAGCTCTTGGTTTCCTGCCTTTAGGTGTACCCAGAGACCTCCCAATTCCCTCCATCAATTTGGACAAGCTGTTTTAAGAAACCACTCCATACTGTTGAGTGCTGACTTGGTGGCACCAGGCACAGGGGATGCACTTGCCAGGATCCCTCCTACTGGCTCTGTCTTTTTCTCTGTCAGCCTTCATCCCCTGCTGCTGCTCTCAGAACATTTATTGCTTGACCACTGTTGACTCATCCACAAGAAGAGATGCACCAGGTGCTGCCTGGGGATGCTTACAGGTGTCTCTCTGCCTTTCAGTCACCCAGGACCTGCTTTCCACCTTCGGGCTGGACCTGCTGTTTTTGGAGGGTGGATTCCTGAGGAAGAGCGTCTCTGACTTCTCGCTGCTCAGCCATGGCCAGCGGCTTCGTGCCGTTCAGGTGTGCTGCTGGGGGAAAATATACATGGAGAGGGGTGATAGCCCCCATCCAGCCCACTACACCACTGCCCTTCTTCAAAGGCTGCCTATCCAAGGGCTGGACAAGAGCAGCAATTCGGATAGTACTGTGGAGCATGAAATGGGCTCTCCAGCTTTGCTCCACGCAGCTTGCACATCTCCACTTCTGTGTTTTAGGTCACTATTGAAGCACAAGGGATGGAGTCCATGCTGGGAGAAAACGTCTTGGAAGGGGAAGAGGAGGCAGAGCTCATGGCCGGGATGTCTGCTATCTTCTTCGATGTTCAGTTGAGGCCGATTGTCTTCTTCCAGGGATACACAGACTTAATGGCCAAGGTCCTGTTAAGCAGTGGAGAACCCACAAGTGTGGTCAAAGGGAACTTCCTATTGATGGACCATCACCAGGTACCGGGGGGGTGACCTGCCTCCACATTAAACCCTAGTGAATGCCATAGCATGAGCTGGTAAATTTTAGTTATATTAGTGCAGATACAGATCTAGGAGTGAGGTGGCACCATCGGATATCTCTTGGGGTTGGTAAAAGGATGTCTGGCTCTGCCATGGAACACACAAGGTTTGAGTTTGCTCCCATGCAAGCCCAGCTGTGGGGTTGGGATGGGCAGTCCCAGCAGCCATGGGTTGCTGCAGCCACTCAGCCAGGAGCAGCATCTGCTCACAGCAAGTTCTGCCTTCTCCATCTTCCAGGTCATTCCTCTGCAGTCTGGCCTCCAAGTGGCCATCAAACTCCAGGGTGGGCTGGGGCTTGACATTTCAGCCAACATGGATGTGAGCATCTGGGACCAGGAACTGAAAACCAGCATCAATACGAGGTCAGCAGGGAGGAGGGGGAAACTGCTTGGAATATGGGGTGTCCAGGGGGTTCAGCACAAGGGATGCTCCATCGTAGCCTGGCTTCCCACAGGCTGTCCTCCCTGCTGTGTCCAACCCTTCCTTGTGGATGCATCGGGTAGAGGCTGGTTACACACAGCCAGACCTAAAATTAAGATGCTCATGGGGTTGTTTGGTGCCAGTGCATGGTGCCCAGCGCAGGGCCATTGCTTGGTGATGGACCCCCATGTTTCTCTCTTGCAGGGGAAGCCTCACCATTGATTTCCAGGCAGAACTAGATGCCCCTTTCCTTCAAGCCACCCTGAGAAGCCAGACAGAGGTGGAAGCCTCAATCCACTTTGACACCATGCTGAGGTTTTCTGGCAGCCCTGTGCTCATGTGCCTGCAGCTGAGAGAGGAGCAGGTCCCATACAGGTAGTCTCTAGATATGGCCAGATATTGTGGAAACATCATGACATGCTTGAGATAAAGAGGAGAGGAGGGGGATTGCTGGGGAGAGGAGGGAATTAATGGTTGTACACTTACTAAGTAGGGTGAGTCAAAACTGGTAGGGGTTGGGGAAGGACACTGCAAGTTTCTTGATGACATGGGTGGAAGCACCATGCCTAGACTATCAGAAGGTAGTGACTATGCTGGTCTGGGAGGAGCATGAGGTCCACCACCACCACAACCTCTTGACCATCTTGCTGTTACCTTGTCCCACAGAGAAATTTTCACAGTTTCCAAGTCTGCTGGGAGCCAGAGCAGCACCACTCGAAAAGGCAGGCAGGGCACCATGCCCGGGCGGGAGTTTGCCTTGCACCCGGCCAACTCCAAGGTCTGCAGCCTCCTGCTGACAGAAGAAGAATAGGGCAGTCAGAGCACTTTTGGACTGGAAAATCAACCCCTCTCCTGCCACACACCCCAG
Organism: Scolopax mira; assembly: GCA_004320125.1. Taxonomy (NCBI): domain Eukaryota; kingdom Metazoa; phylum Chordata; class Aves; order Charadriiformes; family Scolopacidae; genus Scolopax; species Scolopax mira. The sequence continues at coordinate 17,781 of BJBW01018034.1, read as the reverse complement.
TTCTCTGTGAACCCAACCTGAACAGTCAAAGTCTCTGCCCAGTTCCTCCATAACCATCTTTTAATAAGAAAAAAATGCTGCAACGGGGGCATCAGAAGAGACCACAAGAGGAACTGCTGCAGGACAGCCCAGAGGTACCCTTTGCTTGGGGCTGGAGAAGTCAAGCCTGCCCTTCCAACCCCAAAGGCTGAGATTTCCCCTGCCTGAACTCTTCCCCTTTGTGGGAAAGGGCTTACTAGAAGCCAAAACTAGTCCTTGTGGAAAAACAGCCCTCTTTTGTAAGTGAATGAGTTCCTCAGAGCCCAAGAAACCCTTCTACAAGCCTATACCCAAAAATGCCATGTTTTCTCCCCATTTTTCAAAACAGTCAAGAAGGAGCACATCTGCAGCCAGCAGGAAGGAGGTTCCCCATGGAGTTAAAAAAAACCCCTCAAACACACAGCTTTGTGGCCACCAGAAGAATCCAGGAATATGAACAAAACTTATTTCTGAAAGCGGTGTGGAGGTTTAAAATTATTTTTTAAATGCAATCCCAGAGACATTCACCCCAGAATAATCCCTCAGGGTGAGAGGCGGAGAAGCAAGACGAAATGCTGTGCAACCTGTTGCCAGTTCTCGTGGGTTCTTTCCAGATTAATTGAAGATATTTGCATTTATTTGCATCCGAAGGCAACTCAGCTCCCTCACAGCATCCTCTTGCTCTTGGGGGGGATTTCCACTCTGTTGCCAGGGATGAGGCTGGTGCCACATCAGGCAATAATGGACTGAGGACCCTTATTGGGTGTGAGGCCGAGGGAGAAGAAGAGCCTGTATTTCAGTGAGGTCAGATTCACACTCAGGGAAAAAAAAAAAAAATAAAAAAAAATAAAAAGGAGCAAGGCAGCAGAACAAGGCCCATAGAACTTTCCCAAAAACTGGACAAGCAAAGATGAAGTTAAAACCAAGCAGGGGGAAGTACAGCAAATTGCAAGAGACCCTTCCAAAGGGCATGGACCAGTGGTCTTAATCCTCATCTTGAAAGAGAGAGGGAGCATTGTCTTGAAAACAGAGCTTCAAAATGTGGAAAAAAAAATGCTGGAGGCCCTCTAACTGCTGGGGGAGGCTGGAAGAAAATGGGGGAACTCAAGCAGTGACTGGCTGAAGGAGAACGGGAAGAGATATTGGTGTCTCCAAGGCATTAAAGCATCTCATCACAGCTCTGCAGATCCCATCATAACACTGATCCTCAGCTTCTGCTTCCTGCTCTAGTGTCTGCACTTAATTTTTCTTAAGTTTTTTCCCCTCTGAGATAAGCAGAGTTGCTAGAATCACCTTGGGTCATAAAACACACCTTGTAATTAAAAACCACAAGAAGACAAGCATTTGCAAAGAGTAGATTAAAAGGATGGTTTGAGATTATCAGGACTCCCAGCATGGGGCAAAATGACTACTGTGGCAGTGGCAGCATGCAGAGCTGGATCTGAAGCCAGCAATGCTCAGTTGGAGAATCAGGTGATTTGGAAGATGCTCTGTCCTTTGGGTATTACCTTTCTAACAAGTCATTGCTGGTTTCAGTCCATTTTAAGGGGCAAAGGCAGATGCCGGTTGCCATGGAAGGCAAAAGATAACATGGTCCTTTCTGGACTTGGGAATTATCACAGGAATAGCTGGACAAATGTTACAAAATTGTTAACTTCAGGTTGTCATCCATCAGGGTGGACATTATTCAACCCAACCTGGAAGAGTTAAGTGCTGGTGTACACCTCCAGCCTATCCCCTTCCTCCTCTTTGGAGAAGGCAGCATGCAGAAGCTAGATGTGCCTTTTGCTGGTGCGTGCATGTTCAAAACCCTTCTATTGAGAGGTGGCTTCTGCCTAGAGCCTCTCATCTTCCTTTTTGGTCCAAAGTTTACATATTAATGGAGAAGCCTCTGGCCTCTCTTATCACCTGAATGGCACTTTCCCCCGTCTCTTTTAATTGAGGCAGCAGATGGAGATAAGATTGCTTCAACCCTACGTGCAGGAAGGCAGCGTTCCAGCAACAGAGATACAACAGCTTCCCTTTTCTGCTGATATTTGGGCTCTTTTGGTGACTATTTGTGAAAATTATAATTAGCTTCAAGTAAATATTGTTCTTCTGCTTGGCATTCTCCTCTCAAGTTGGATTGTTATCAGCCACAACCACCAAACACCTCTCCAGCGCTGGAGGGAGGCTTGCGGGGAAAAAGCAGTATTTCTTCATTCCTTCCTGATAAGAATGTGCCTTTGAAATATTTTTTGCATGAGAAAATGTGCTTTTTAGGAAGAAAAGGTACATTGAGTTGTTGGCTTGGTTTTGTTGGGTTTTTAAAAAATAAAATTATGAGCCTGACAACATAACACCAAGTCTCTTGGATTCAGAGAAAACTTGTTTGGTTTTCCAACTAGAGACACTCATTATGAGTACTTTGGTCATGTACAGAAATAAATGCCATGTATTTTTACATTTTCTCTGTTGGACTCTTAACTTCACTGGATACACAGCTGGGAAGAGGAGAGAGGCAGAGAGCAGCTCCCATAACACAGGCACTCCCAGCAAGAACAGCATGGCCAAAGGCACCTTAAAGTCACACTGGTGAGGGACCAGTTTTCTAGGTCTGTACGTAGGGCATCCTAGAGATACATTTAGCTAAAATGTACCATCAGGCCTGTAAGATGGGGACACAAGGGCCGCCTCTGCTCCCAGAAACCCCAAAAGCACCATTTAGGGATTATGGCAGCCCAGGGGGCTGAAAACACTGTCTTATCCCTCTCCTGCCAACTCCTGCAAAGGTATTGGAGGCCATCCAAGACTTCATGTAAAAATCAGAGCTTCCTCTGCACCAAGGCTCTGTGGATTACAGAGCGGTCTTGCTCAGAGTGGGCCCCAAGGACACATATGGTAATTGCCCTGGGACTTGCCCTCGGGTCTGACCAGGAGGATCACCGTGTGACCACGGGAGGAGGGAGCCCATGTTGCCCTTGATGTGTCACTCAGCTTTCTGCAGAGCAGCTGATAGGAGCTCTGAGTCCCACTAGCTCCCCATCTTCACCCTTTCCCCATGGAGCATCCCACTGTTTCCCATTTCTCCTGTCTCACCATCAGGATTTGCTCACTACCTGCACATGAGGGGACATCAGTGTTCAAGAGGCGTGGAAACACCAAAAAATTTTAATCCAGGTCTTACTTAAATGCTAAGCACCAGTGTTACCCTCAATTAGTCAAACTTCTAGCCCTGAAGAGTGATACTTGTCCTGCCAGAGGGGCCAGCTGGGGCTGGAAACGTGTGTCCAGCCCCCTTGGAAATGGTGAGGAGATTTCAATTGGGATTTTAGCAGCTTTCTTTCCTGATGGAAGCTTTGGTCTCCTCCTGAGCCAGTGAACCCTAAAGTTTCACAGGTCCCTACTGGAGACTTTTTTCCCCCACCAGTTCCGATTGGATGCTCAAACAGCAAAAGACAGTGAAGGGACAGGGGCATTTCTGTAAAATGACACATTTCTTTGACAATAGCTCCAAATTGTCCAGGACCTTCCAGCCCCACCCCACACACCCCCCACCCCCCCGTGCTGGAGTCCATGAGCTCCAAAGACAATTAAGGGATTGGAGCATCTCCCTGATGAGCAAAGGCTGAGAGAGCTGGGATTCTTGAACCTGGAGAAGAGAAGGCTGAGGGGAGACCTTATCTATGTTTACAAGTTCCTAAAGGGTGGGTTGAGAGAGGATGGAGCCGGATTCTTTTCAGTGGTTCACAGTGACAGGACAAGAGGCAACAGGCACAAGTTGGAACATAGGAAGGTCTACTCAAATCTGAGGAAGAACTTCTTTCTGCTGAGGGTGCCAGAGCCCTGGAGGAGGCTGCCCAGGGAGGGTATGGAGTCCCCTTCTCTGGAGATCTTCAAGACCCGGATGCCATCCTGAGTGATGTGCTCTGGGCAACCCTGCTTTGGCAGGGGGGTTGGAGTAGAAGATCTCTAGAAGGTCCCTTCCAACTCCAACAATTCGGTGCTATTGAAATTCTTCCTTTGCCTCCCAAAGCACCAGTTTCAGGCTTTGCACTTCACCTTTGGCAGCACTGGTTGCTTGTGAGATGTAGGAAACAGCCTCAGGTTGTGACAGGGGAGGTTTAGATTGGCTATTAGGAAAAATTTCTCTACGGAAAGGGTTGTCAAGCTTTGGAACAGGCTGCCCAGGGAAGTGGTGGAGGCACCATCCCTGGAGGTGTAGATGTGGTGCTGAGGAACATGGTTTAGTGTTAACTTGGCAGTGCCAGGTTAACGCTTGGACTTGATAATCTTAAAAGTCTCTTCCAAGAAACATTTTCGGTTGGATTTTTTATGATTCTGTGTTCCCTGGGCCAGCATGCCTCCCAGGACGTCCTACACTGAGCTGGGCGATTGGAAATGAAGAGTCCCCAAAGAGTCCTTGCATCCAGCAGCAGGCAACAGGGGAGGGTTGGGGATATCAGATCTTATTTCTAGTGGAAGTCCTACGTGCCAGCAGCCCCAGGGATCCCGCAGGCAGTTAGAAGCAGAGAAGTCCTGAGCCAGCCCCTGGGAGCCAGGGCTCCTACCCCCCTCTCCAGAAGTGGCTTTGCATGTGGAGCTGCAGATCAGCAGTGACCTCCAGTGGCTGCAGCCAAACCTGGTGGAGATGTCAGGCAAAAATCTCTCTGCCAAAGCCACACCAGGCTTTTGCCCAGGGCACCCTGCACCCAGGGGGTGTCCTACAACCGGTATCTAAAGTCATGGGACCTTCTCATCAGCAGGCAATGGAGCAGGGCTGACCTATGGCAGCCCCTCCAAGCTGGGATCTCATGTGGAAACGCCATCTTCTCCTGACCTCCGAGCTTGCCATCACAAGCAATGTTTGATGTTTGCTTTCCACACACCCCCCTCAAGTCACTCTATTCCCAGGACATCTCGTACAGACCTCAGGAGAGAGCGTGCGGACACCGCTCACCAAATGGGGTGATAAAACATTATCTGCCTGTCCGTTACAGCTTTCTGGAGAGACAAAACACTAGAAAGTATGCACAAAAGTGAGGGGAATGTGTGTGAGAGGATATACCACCAGTGGGGGACGGCTCTCCCAAGCAGCTACCAGAGGTGAACGTTTAAAGCACTGGGGTAGGTCTCTTCTCATCCACTGCTCTCTCCTTCCTAGGCAGCTTGCAAAAAAAAAGTGTTGCATTTTCCAACTCTTGGGCCCCAATGACTCCCCATATCCCGTGAAAAATCTAGAAAAAGCAGTTTGCAACTCACCACAAGCAGCAGCATCAGCCCCAGCACTGAAGAGAGAGCTCTGACGATAGTAAAGCTCCCATAGAGCTCCAGTTCGGCTCTGGGGAAGCTTCCCAAACCCCTCTGCAAAGCTTCCAGCTGCTTTGGACCATGCACATCACATGTATGCATCTGCAAGCACAGGACAACCACCTATCTGAGTGCCACCACCTAAGAAGTCACCCTGCTGCAGGCTACATACAAGCAAGGGAGCATCCCACCTAAGGATTGCTTTTATAACCTGCCCAGCAATCAGGAATGGAGGGAGAAAGCTGTGAGGCTGCAATAGGGCACAGCTGTGCAAGCCAGAGGGGTTGTGCCATGAGGTTATCCCTGCAGGAATCACCCATGAGGGGAAAGCTCAGGGCCAGGCTCTGGTGAGTCAGGCAGGGAGCCTGGGAACCGGCTGAGCTGGACCAGTAAGACTGGGATAAAACCTTCTATCACAGCAGGGCAAAAAACCCACAGGGAAAAAACAACCAAACTGAAGTTTTCCTAGGAAGCTCCTCCTCCTTCTCCATCCCTGAGAGTGTAAGAGTGAAACAGTCATTTCCTACCACTGCTTCTCCTACTTAATTACTCTCCGCCGCAGTTATTCTGCCATGCCCAACAGGCAACTCTCTTGTTCCTGTTCCACTTCTAATAATCCACTTATTAAAGCACCATGCAATACTGTACAGGTTCACCAACCTCTCCTCATCACCGCTGTGACAGCCCCAGAGCTGCCAGGGAACTGGGGTCTCTGCATGGCAGCCATGGGGAGGACTGGTGCCATCTCAAGAATCAACCAACTGGCCACAACCACCCCAAATTGCAAGCCTTGAAGTCTCGTCTATCCCTTTTAAAGCCCAAAATCCCCCTTGGCCTCCTTGTCCAAATATTTTGCCAGTTGCCAGTTGCAACCTCAGAGACAGAAGGCGAAGTGAGCTGTAGTGATGCTAAACGAATGAGAAGCATCCAACTCCTTGGGTACGTACAGGTGGAAGAACCTTTCCATGGTAAAAACCAAGTGGGATTTCCAAAGCACTTGGAAAAGCAGGCATCGCAAAGGGCCAGAGGAAAATAGTGTGGCTGCATTTTAAGGCCTGTCCTAGTTGAGTTTGAGTTTAAGCTTTTTAGAGGGGACATTGAAAACACAAGGAAAGGTCTGAAGAACTTCATGCCAAAAGATGTGGTGGTCCCACCATCACCATGAGCAGTAGAGGTCTGCAGGGGACAATTGGGAGGGAGTAAAGTAGGAAAGGTGAAAATAAAGATTTACTTGAGGAGGTAACAGCAACAGCAGTTACCATTATAGCTTCTATCAAGTTTCCATAGGAAGAAGCACCATTTCCAGCTAACATGGCTCCCTGAGGGCAAAGTCACTGCTCGTATCTCCCACCACAGTCCCCACGCAAATGACACTGAAGTGTCCTGGACCAGCCATGTCCTGGAGATGCTTTCATTCACAGCTCTCTGCCCAGGGCAGGAGGAAAGGCAGGGGCTGCTCATTCAGAGGGGAGCGTGGCCTTTCCCTCCAGCCCCTCCTCTAGTTTCCCTCGTCCTTGAGTAGTCCTTATTCCCAGCTCCTATCTTCAGCGTGGTCCTATCACCAGGTCCCGTCCTTCAGGCTGGCTATAAAGGGGTGCCGGGATGCAGTGTGGTCCTGGAGGTCACCCCACTCCTGTGCCATGCTGCTGGCCACCCTCAAGCTCTGCTGTGGCATTGCCCACGACCATCTCCGCCACCTCCCCGGTAAGGCACCGCTCTCTTCCTCCCAGCCTCATCCCTGCATCTCGGGAAAAACCCAAGCAGAAAAGAGGGGTCCTAAAGGAGATGCTAAGTCTGCATCTGACAGGCATCTCCGTGGGAGGTGCTCCCTTGGAAATGCACCTATTTTCCTCCCACCTCTTGGTCTTTCCAGCAGAGATGTGGGGCACCACATCTTCCTCCCGTGCTCCTTGCACACCAAAACCCAGGCGTTTCTTCCCTAGGCTTGAAGATAACAGCCATTGCGGTGATACAGAAGGACGTGAGAGGGCTAGTGGTGAGAGGATCCCATCACCTGCCTTCCGAAATTCCTCGATATATTCAGAGACTGATGGGGAAGGAGATGGGTAAGCTCAGCACTTGGGTACCACCATGTTTCCTAGCCCTGCTCACAGCCCCCTCGCAAAAAAGGGATGGAGGGATGGGTATCGAAACGCACCCCTCTCCGTATGATTTGGCCCTTATTTTTGGGGACAGAATTGATTGTCTTCTTACTGCTGGGCTGGTCTCCTTAAGCTCCTTTTAAGCTGGTCTCCTTAAGCTCCTTTAAGCTCTTGGTAGCTTAAAAGCGTTCCTGCGGCTGCCCCGTACTGGTGGCAAATTGAATTAGCGAGGAGACCCTGAGATTGAGGGAAGGTAAATTGTATCAGCTCTACTGTAGAGGCAGCCACAGCTTTCAGCAGACGTTATGGTCACTTATCAGCCCTTTGTTGCATGTCTCCCATGTCTCTAGTTCCACCACTTACCTAAAGTCTTGAAAATTGGCAAATTAATCTGGGGTTTTGGTTTTTTTTTTGAAGCGTGGCTTAGTCTAAAAGGCAATCTCAATAAAACCCAAGCATCGTACAATTTGTACCACCGTGTTACTGGGAATTGATTTGGAAAGCAATTTCCAAAAGCTTTTCAAGCACCCAGCGCAGACACAGCAGATGAAGGCCAGGGAAGCTCCTGAGAGCAAGGTTTTCTGCCTGGTACAAGCCGTGGTTTTGGGTCAACAAAACCCAAAGCTCCAGCTCCGTTTGCACTTCCATACCCACAGCCACATGCGCAGGCAGAGCTGGGGGGAAAAGGGGGAGACACGATGGATTTTTTCACATTATTCTGCCTTGCTCTTACAGCCACATGCCCAGAACTTGATGGAGACATCAGCCCCAGCCGTCTCTCCAGTGTGGACCTCTCCTACATCACCCAGGGAGAAATGGCCCTGCAGGGAGCCCTGAGCATCCTCCAGCAGCACATCAGTTGGCAGGCAGAAACGATGCTGGTAAAGCCCGGCTGCCCCTTGCCTTGGCTGCTGCGTGCCAGAAAAGCCCTGGGGAGGAGAAATGAGCCTGGGGAGGGGAGATTTCCTTCTCTGATTCCTCCTGCCCCAGTGGGCAGAGGAGATTTGCCATGAAAAAACCAGGCATGGCAAAGAGGGTTTCCAAGCGAGCACATTCATGAATAAATCTGCAAGGTCAATAGAGAGCAGGAGAAGGCTTGGAAGGGGATGATGTTTGTTCATGAAGTGATTATAAAGAGGACTGGAATGATTTATGAGCATGGCATTTCAGCGGGTAACTGACATCTCTTGGGGTATCTGGGGTTTATGAGGCCTCTCTGTTCTCCCAGGATGCCGGGGCCACTGTGTCCAGTGCCACCATCCCTGGGCTGGGCAAGGTGTTTCGGGCAGAGGTGGTCCTGGCCGTGCCGGTGGCCCGGCTGCACCAGGAACTCTTTGAGAGGATGGAGGAAATGCCCCAGTGGAACCCAACCCTCAGCCGGGTGAAGGTAAGGTGGAGTGATGCCATCACAGGCAGACAGCATCGCCAGGGTTGCTAGCATCCCCCCCCCAAAAAAAATCATATTTATCGAGGCTTTTAAGATCGCTGAAGGATTAAAACTAATTCCGTGCTCCTGCAAGAGGAGGGAGAGAAGATGTGCTTTACTGGCGTGTCATTTCCAAGTTCTCTTTTCCTCATGGTGCCTGTTCACAGAGGTTTTTCCACACTGGAGGACTCTGGCATTGCTCAGGTTTTAATGTCAGGCGAGAAAAAAGTAAAGAAAATCAGACAGTTCAAAAAAAAAAAGATGCAAACCCAAATATGTCATGCTGCAGGGGCATCCCCAGGAAGCTTTTTTTGAGTATTTGCCTTATTTCTCAGCTTCCAAATCACAGCGTATCCCTCAGCCAGCTGCCAGCCTCAGAAAGCCTCCCCCAGCTCGCCTGCGCTGGCTCAAACACTACCCAGCCCCTGATTATTCGTTGCTACCACTTCCCCATCCCTTCAGAAAAAGAAATAACAGGGAGAGTCCCCTCCAAGATTAAAAAAATAAAAAAAAATAGCTGCAAAAATCACCCATTTCCCCCTTAATATCCTGCAGGGAGTTGGGATTTCATAACCACCTAAAGGGGGGGTGTAGAGAGGTGGGGGTCTGTCTCGTCTCCCAAGTCACAGGAGACAGGACAAGGGGCAATGGCCTCAAGTTGAGCCAGGGGAGGTTTAGATTGGAGATTAGGAAACATTTCTTCACAGAGAGGATTATCAGGCATTGGAATGGGCTGCCCAGGGAAGGCCCCATCCCTGGAGGTGTTCAAAAGACGGGTTGACATAGTCCTTAGGAACATGGTTTAGTGGTTTTTGTCAGGGTTAGGTTGATGGTTGGACTAGATGATCTTTGAGGTCCCTTCCAACCCAGACAATTCTATGATTCTATGATTCAGGTGCCAGCCCCAAGTTCCCACCTTGCTGCTGCTTCTGCTCATGCTGCCCTCCCCAAGGCAGGTCAACATCCCCTGGGCAGGAGCAAGGAGGTGACAGGGATGTCTCTAGAGGGACAGCCACAAGGAGCCTAATCCCCGGGGCTCTCCTTGCTCCGGCAGGTGCTGCAGCGTGTGGGGACAGACACGTTGGTGACACACGAGGTCACGGCTCCCAGCCCGGGCAACCTGGTGGGCCAGCGGGACTTTGTCAGCGTGCGGCACCGAGGAAGGAGGGAGACAGCCATCTACCTGGTGGGGACAGCCACCCACGTCGAGCCACTGCCCTCACAGGAAGGGTGCATCAGGTAAAGACCCCCCCTCCAAAGTGACCATCATGGGGTATCGTGTCCCTGTGGGTTGGGGAGACCATGGCTGCAGCCAGGCATGGCAAGGGAGGCACGGCAAGAGCTACCTCCCCGTGGCATTTGCTCTGGGATCTCCTTACCCCTTTTTTTTTACCCTCTGGGAGGGATCCTAAACTGTCCCTTGCCCACCACAGGGCCGAGTCCCGGCTGAGCTGCATCGTCCTGCAGCCGCTGGCAGGGGACCCCAGCCATACCCGCTTCACCTGGCTCCTCAGCGTGGACCTGAAGGCAAGTGCCACCATGCGACGCAGGGCAATGCACCCTCCTTCCCCCCACCCGACCCTGCAATGGGCACCCCAACTCTCTCTGATCCCATTTCGGTGTTTTCTCTCCCCAAAGGGCTGGATCCCCACCTCTGTCCTTAACCGTGTCCTGCCCCAGTCCCAAGCAGACTTCATCAAGCACCTCTGCCAGCACCTCTCCGCCACCTCCTGCCCCTGAGCTGTGGCAGGACGGGCTCTGCCCGAGCCCAAGGGACACAGACTGAGCTGGAGACCTTCTCCTGCCCCTCCTCACCTCATTGCCCAGGAACCACAGCCATCAGTGATGGAGCGAGGCAGCACACCTACAGAGAGCAGAGGACACCCTTCACCCAGCGCTGTGCTTCAGGGATGAAGTGGAGCATCGCTTGTGGTGGCATCACCCAGCCTTGCATTAAGGGGTTGCCTAAAACCCCTTGCCCAAACTTCACCCGTGAGAGGCAGGGGTAGCTGGCTTTCGGCATCGCTCCTCCCCACAGGGGACAGGGGTGGAGGGGGTGGCTGCCCAAATTGCCCAAATGCACCCCCCACCTTTTGGGCATCACCCTTCTGCAGCTTCAGCCCAGGTTCATCCCTCCTTATTCATCACCTGAACGATGGCAGCAGTTTTCAGTGCAAGCTCAGGGGCTCTTTGTCTTGGACAGGAAACCCACCTGTATTTCTTTTTGGAATGGCTAAGCCATGTATCTACATGCATATATATATATATATATTTATAGAATCCTGCTCCATCAGGTCCATGTCCTTTTTCTCTTGAGGACTCCAGCCCTGCACACAGTGCTCCAGGTGAGGTCTCACCAGAGCAGAGCAAAGTGGCAGAATCACTTCTCTGGACCTGCTGGCAACACTTCTTTTAGAATCATAGAATTGTTTGAGTTGGAAGAGACCTTAAAGATCATTGAGTTCCCCCCAGGGGAGCTCGTCATCACAGACCTGCAGCATCTTAACCCTACAGTGGGTGGCCTGGAGATGCCCAGCCATCCCACAGCCCTCTGCAGCAGCAGGGATGGCTGATCCAGTGATCCCAGTTCTATCCCCCAAGCCCGGGGAGAGAAGCACCTCGTGCCCTAAAGCTGCTGCCAACTGCAGCCATAAACAAACCTTGCAAGGGTAAAGGCTGTCATGAAACGTGACTACAGCCACATACATCTGTGGATGCTGCTGGGTCTTTGACTTTTTTAAGGGGGGAAAAAAAAACCCAGAATCATCTCAAAACAGCCACGTGAAACCCGGGATAAAAAGGGGCTGGCTTGAAACAAAATAAAGAGGTGGCAGCTCACCCCACACGGGTCACACTCTTTTTTCTCCCACCCCCACCCCTAAATAAATCAACAGACAAATTTTGATGTGGATTTCTTATTTATTTTTTGTGTTTGTTTTTTTTTTTTACATTATGTTAGAGTTCAAAAAGAAAAAAAGAGAGAACCCAACAAAATTAATAAATATTAAAAGTTTAAAAGCTCTGAATCTCGTATGTACAAAACTTTATACATCACGGTAACACTGGACAAGGTCACATCACAGGAATGACTCGGGGTGTCTGCCTGGCCCCAGGAGGATGGGGGGGACCAGACCCTCCCATCCCAGAGACGGGGCCAAATCCCAGCTGGGAGCTGGGCCAGCACAGCACCCCCATCCCCACGCTGTGGCTTTCCACGGTGAGAAGCCCTTTATTCCTGCCTGAGGCTGGAATAAATACCCAGTGCCAGGTCCTGGCCCTGTGGTGTTACCACCCCAGAGCATCCAACACGCAGCATGAGGGGATTAGGGGGGGGTTAACACACCTGGCTCTAATTAATCTCAGCTGGAGGAGATTAGCACCTGCAGAGCAGCCCCCTTGCCCTGGTGTTTCCCCCCCACCCCTGCCTCTCCCCCCAGGACCCTGGGTGCAGGGGGTGAAGAGGGGGTGGGCTGGTCTCCTGAGAGGCAGCTCTGCTCCAAGGTACAGCAAGGAACCACTGCACGGGTTCACGGATTAGACAAAGTTGGCAGGGACCTCTAGAGATCATCCAGCCCAACTCCCCTGCCGAAGCAGGGTTACCCAGAGCACATCACTCAGGACGACATCCAGGTGGGGCTTGAAGATCTCCAGGTGGACTCCACACCCTCCCTGGGCAGCCTCTGCCAGGGCTCTGCCACCCTCACCCCAAAGAAGTTCTTCCTCAGATTGGAGTGGAACTTCCCATGTTCCAGCTTGTGCCCGTTGTCCCTTGTCCTGTCCCTGGGAACCACTGAAGAGTCCAGCTCCAACCTCCATCAAACTGCCCTTTAGGAACTTGTAAACATAAATAAGGTCTCCCCTCAGCCTTCTCTTCTCCAAGCTAGAGTCCCAGCTCTCTCAGCCTTTCCTCATCAGGGAGATGCTCCAATCCCTCAACCATCTTTGTTGCCCCATGCTGGACTCTCTCCAGTAGTTCCCTGTCTCTCTTGAACTGGGGAGCCCAGAACTGGATGCAGTATATTCCAGTTGTGGCCTC
>BJBW01018027.1:0-39309 GCA_004320125.1 Scolopax mira | reverse complement strand
TCCTTCTGAAGAGCTTATAGCCACTCATTGCAGCATTCCAGTCCTGACCATCATCCCACCACGTTTCCGTGATGGCAACTATGTTGTAGCTGTCCTGCCTGGCTTCTAAAGAGTCCTCCCTCACCCCAACTACAAATCCACTCCTGCAGTTCCCACATGGATTCTGACATACATCATTAAGTCTTTCTTTGATCACAACCTGTTATTAACATGAAAGTCTTTATATGCTCTCTAGGATATATTTCTAGCTCCAGAGTTTTTAAGAAATATCGGGTGCAGGGCAGAGAGGTTTTGAGACAGGAAAATATCAGACTTTTGGGGCTACTTCCACTACACTTTTCTAAAGGTCTAAAGAAGATCTAATCCCAGTTTGTGAATCCACACTAACTGCAAGACATTCCTACCGATGGAAGTTTGCACTTCCTAGAAAAATCAAAAGACAAATTTAAAAAAGTGGCTGATCCTAGACATCAAAAGTTGAGAAATCTATGTCTCATTTATACAGCAAACTCACTGTATATGGCATAATCTCTATGACTAAGTCAGGAAAACATGCTTATAAATGCTCTAATCGACAAAGAAAGCAGCTGAAAAAGGACTTCACAGAAAAGAAAAAAAAACAACATACTTCTTTCCCACTGACAATTGACTTTGTCACCTGAGATCACATGAGCACTACCCAAAGGTCCTCCCAAGACTGACCACCTAAAAGCACTCTCTTCAACACCAATTCTTTCTTCTTTGAAAATGTCAACTCCCCTTCCAACTCTTCCCAGAACTGGGACACACAAAGTGGCACATACACTTCAAAGAAAATAAATATCTTTGAACCTTTTACTGTCTGTGAAAGCTAAAATGGGGGACAGGAAAAGGACGTGATCACCTATACACCGAGCATGATGACAAAATACCATGTCCACATTCTACGTTTTAAAAAAACCAAACTAACTAAAGGCTACCTTAAAGAATAAATTGCTCTTAACCATAGTATGCATCATATGGTTACAAGAAAAATGTTAAGTGCTTATTTTTTCTTCTCAATAAGCCTTCTCCTGTCACTGTTTCTCTACTGTCTGCTCCCTCCATTCCCACATTCTTCCATCCCTGCTTTTGGGCACAGATACAGGTGAATGGCATTTCAATATTTGTTTTCATGTAGCAAAATAATTGAAGTGAGCAAGTTATATACATGACAGTAGCAACAGACTTAATTTTACAAGGGTAAGAACAGAATTCCAATTGATACAACCACATAGCATATGACACTATGGTGCTGTTAACTCCTAATTAGTTCAAGGAAAAATTTATTTCAGTACTGTTTCTCTCTGTGTGGTATTCTTAGTGCATCTGATAAAATGTCCTAAAAGACCCCTTTGTTATTTTGAACACAATATACTGCTAATAGATGACTGAACTTCAGTATTTATTAAAACCAAACAACATTCTTCACAAAGAAGATATACTGAAGGAAATATTCCAAAAATCGGTTACATTCACATTTTTAAATCATTTGGATACAGGTGGGAAAGAAGAGCTGATACTTATTAACAGGATCCCAGACCAAAAATACCTGATTGAGGTTCATGGACTGAGGAAGGTTTAACAATTGCCTCAGACTGCCAAGGTAAGAATATCTAGTCTGAAAACAGAGAGGTGCACAGACTTTATCTCTTTGTTCCCAACACGTTTCCTCTGTCTTATTATCAGCCAAGGACAATGCTCACACAGTATTGATTTCTTGAATGTAAGTTCTTCCTCTCGGACCTAGCCAAAATAATTCAGAGAGGATCAAATATGGCACTGTATACAAAAGCAGGTCTCATGTGAGACACATATATAGCCTACCACTACTATCATGTATTGTCATACTACGAGTCCTTTTCACTATAAGCTTTCTGACATTTGGAAGGTACAATTTTGAAGAACTTACACATATACGTGGTGTCATGATGCAGCCAGATAATGAACTTAATAATTTTAAATAAAATTTTTATATTTTTCTATTAAGAAATTGGATTGAAAGGAAAAAATAACTGAGTATGATTTTTTCAAATAGCTCTGCTAGACCGTGGCATATCCGGCCACAGCACTTCTTTTACATACAAGTAGAGATCAAGGTACTCAAAAGCTACTTCTCTAGTTAAGAGAAGGAACTTTCTCACATCTCACAGCTCCAGCTCTCCAAGTACCCTGAAAGGAGGGACACATCCAAGCATGAAGCAGCTACTTTCCTGCACAGTAACCAGCTTTTTCTCTCAGTGGAAACCAAAGCACAAGAGTGGCGAGCACCTTCGGTCTCCCTTCAACATGTCGGCTGTTGGCATGACTGGACAACAGGGCAGCCTTCCAAGCCCTACTATTTAAATACACACAAAGATATTCCTCTGTCAGAATGGCTATTTTTTTGTTAAATTTAATGATGGTCACTGAATGTACAGTAATTATATGTAGAGAATATACTGATGGCAATATATTCCCTTTTTGGAGACATAGCACAGGTTAACAGCTAGAGAGATTACTTCAAAAGTTCACTTCAACTGTGGGCCACCTCCCCACCACTTGCTGCCCTCAGATCAGTCTACTGCAATGCAGTCTATAGGAAAGCCTTATGAGCCCATAGCTGACAAAGAGGTGCAGCAACATGCTTAGTAAGAATCATGCTGTGAAAAATACGAGAGCAGTATTCTGAGATTTGCTTTTCCAGTCTACTCATCTCCAAGTCAAAACTATGTTGTAGCCCTCTGTGAAAGCACGGGGGCAGGTAGAAGCAGGACGCTCTTTGCAAACGAGCACCCCGTCCGCTCTCTTAAAATATCCCAGTAACATGCTATGAATACTGCAGATCTATTTTTCTGTGTTTTAAAGAAAGGGTTGAGGGCACCCTTCCCAGAATGATGCAGGGGTGGAAAAGGAGCTTCTCTGTAGGCAGATAGCTGGCAGCATGCCTGCTTAAGTGATTATTTTAATGTCGCTGGGATTTTGTTGAACCACTAATTACATGTTAGTGTGCCTAGAACCTTGTATACACATATTTTCATAATTTAAATTGAAATATATTAAAAATTAAAATAAATACTGGTTATATTCTTTTAGCATTGTTACAGATTTTGCTAAAATAATTATTTAAGAAATTTGAATGTCCTAGATCATCTTCCCAAATTCTTCCTTTTCCATTATTTAAGGAATTGCCAGTGAAACAATTAACATCTGTATATTTTAAACTTGAAATCCCAAAAGCAAAATTAGGACTCTTCCTTCTTATGCTCGTAGCTTTCCTTTAAAACAAAAACAAAAAAATGACATGCAATACACATTCCCATTGCGGCCAGGCAGTTCCAAGTTGCAGCCATAACCTTTGGTACTGTACTACTATCTTCACAAACATGATGATTGAATGCCCCAGAAAGAAAAGGCCAAACCCAACATCTTTACTTTGAGGAAAAAAACCCAAAAAACCAAAACAAATGGAAGACTGAGATCAAAGAAGAACCAAGACAATTTTCAATCATAGTCTAGAAGTGGTATCTCCCAAAGCAAGACACTATCAGTACTTAACCAATACAAGAAACTTAAAATAAAATAAAAAGAGGCTACAGAGTTAAAAAAGGAAGAGCAGCAAAAGATTGTAAGAGAAATAAAATTTGATTCAACTCATAGTGCCCATATTTGGCTGACTTTGCTCATTACCTCCGAAATGATTCCATGCTCAAAATCTACAGGACATCCAAGTCATTTTCCAACTATGGGATTAGTCTATTAGTAACACAATAAAAATAAATTGGGAATGCAATACCTCCATTTTACTCATTAACACATTAAAATTCTTGTTTTCAAATACCTAGGAGAGTAGGGAGGAAACCCAAACCCTCAGAAGCCATTAACAGTTCTATCTCATCATGAGATACTTATGCCTTAAGAAGACATTCTAATCCATGAAAATCTGAGACTCCACACCTCTTCCAGAATTTAATCCAGCAGCCCTTCACTCCCTGCAACACAGCCTGATACTGCTCATCTCCTGCGGCGAAGATTTGAGACCTGAAATCTCTGTGACACAAGACCTGCATTTGGATGAATAGCATATAGGTTTACATAGTGTTCATAGCACCAGCAACGTATGGTGCCTTACCAAAAGCTGGAGGTAAGTCAAAACAGAGTAAATTGTATTTCCAGGAGGTATAGCTTAAATGGGAATGAACTGCAATGGGCCAAATTTCAGATTAAAATATAACAGAGACACCAAACAAGACGACTATGGGTCTGTGTTTCTAAAGTACATATGATATGCTGATTGTTACAGCTTTAAAATTTTATTTTAAAACACAGTACCAAGATCAAACAATATAACACAAATTCCCCCACATGTTCCTGTAAGCCCCTAAGGGTACAGCCATGAACCTACAGACTGCTGGAGTCTTTAAGAGCCAGAGGAGACCAATGCACAGAAATGTAAATTTTTTCTCTCTCCATTAAAGTTTCTTAACTTTGTAATTTGCACAGCAAAACTTAGTTCATTGCTAATAAGAATTATTTCTCTGTTGGTCACTGAGAGGGCAGGTGCAATGAGGCTGCTGCGGAAGGAAACGAAAAGAGAAAGTGACAACGAAATGAAACAGGAAATTGACGATGCTTAAGACAAAAATCCCCAAAGACTAAAAAAGCATTTAGTCAGTATTTTCTCACTGTGAATATATCCCTTATGAGTGACTCAAAAAGCAACAATGGGTAACTGACCAAATCATAGCTGACTTAAAAGCTGTATTTGCCTGTAAAGGCTATCATAAACCTCCATTCTTCTCAGAAACGTGCCTCTGACATCAGCAGGAGTGCTAAACTAAAAAGATGTCAAACCAAACAAACAAAACAACAAAAAAAACCACATTAAGCACCTGTCTCTCCACTTGATGAACAGTGTAGAGACCCTGGAAACTGCAGGCCGGTGAGATTGTCCTCAGGCCTAGGTACGCTGCTCTCTCCAACCACCCCAGCCCCTGGCAAACCAGGTGAAACCTCTCCTGGGGGAAGCGGCCCCCACAGGCCCTGGACCCCCCCATCCACCCCACCACCACCTCCCCCTTAAAATGAGCGCACCCCCGGCCTATGATAAATGAAGAGGCCACTTCGCCCCACGGGCCCTGCTCTGCCTCAGTAACGAAGCTGAGGGATGGATGGCGAGGGGGGCCGGGGGCAGGCCGGCGGAGGGCAGGCCCCGGAGCGCCCCATCCCACCGCGGGGGAAGGACGGTGAGGGCGGGCGATGAGGAGGCCGCCGCTCCCCCCCACCCCTCCCCGAGCATCCCCGGCGGAGCCGGCCAGGCCTCTCGCCGCGCCCGTCCCCTCCCTGTGCACCACCGGCTGAGCCAGGGCCGGTCTCCAGCGATGGAGGGGCCGGGGGAAAGGGGCGGGGAGGAGCCGGGGCCCACCGCGGTACCGAGCCGAGCGCCGCACAGCAGGTCCCCGCCCGACGCCGCCGACCTACCGCCAGCATCTCCCTTCATGGCGCGGTCGGGGTGGGCCGGCCGCGGCCCCCGCGAGTGTGTTGAGGTGTTTTGGGAGGGGGGGGGGGGGTTGGGACGGACGACGGAGGGGAGGGTGTGCGGTTCGCCTCGTACGCCGTCCTCCTCCCCGCGGTGAATCGGGGCGGCGGGGGCCCGCCCGGCGGCGGCGGCGGCCGCTCTCGGTCTCTCGGCAACGGCGCGGGGACGGGGGGGGGTGGGGGGGTTGGGAGGGAGCGGGTGAGGAGGAGACGGTGCCGACCGCACACAGGCTGGTTAAAAAAAAATTAAAAAATAAAAAAAATAACACAGCCACCACCTTCGAGTTGCTAAAGCCTCCCGGCTGTGAAGAAATACGGTTAAACGGCGCGGGGTGGGAGGGGGGTGGGTAGTGAATGAAGGGGGGGACGGGGGGAGAAGCCCACGGCAGTCCTGTCACGAAAAACGCTACCACGGTGGCTTTGAGATGGGCTGGCTGAGCCCCGAAACGGGCAAGGGGTGAGAGGAGAGAGGAGGAGCCCCCGGGGGTTCGGTACCCCCGCCGAGGGCGAGCAGGCACCACCACCCATCAGTAGATTTTCATTTTGGGGTGTTTGGGGTTTGTTTTCTTTTTGTTTTCTCATGATGGTCTTCAAGTGCTAGGGTGGTTTTCTTATTTTGGTAAGTTTTTGTTGTGGTTGTTTTTTTTTTTTTTTTACTACTCCTGCACTACTTGGCCGCTGCAGAGCGTTTACTTCACTGGTAGCATCAGCCTGGTGGTCTGGTTAATTTTCAAACTAGTGAAAAACAAAATAAAGTCTCAATCTTGAGCTCCATGGTTAAATAAACTCGTAAAATAGCATCGCCCGTTGTAAAGAGAAACCACAAATAAACGAATAAGTAAATATATGGATAAATAGTTGGAAAACATTTTCTATAAATGAAGTTGCTGTGTTCAGGATCTGGTTGGATGGGGCTTTGAGCAACCTGCTCTACTGGGAAGTGTCCCTGCCCATGGCAGGGGGTTGGAACCAGGTCATCTTTAAGGTCCCTTCCAACCCAAACCATTCTATGATTCTATGTTCCGATCTGTGTAATTATCATCTTAGGAAAAAAAATAAGTAAATAAAGCAAATTATACTTTGTCTTTAAATTAGACCAGATGATAGGAAATAATGCCAGCCCATAGCCTTCTGGAGCTTGTAAAATTAGCAAAATTAAAGATGTAATCCTACAAATGCAGTTGTTGCTACGATGGCATTAAAGACATGGAATAGGATTTGAAAAACAAAACCCTTAGAAAAATACCCCGGAAAGCCGAAGAAAAATGTATGGCATAAATTGTATTAGGTTCCTTTAGATTATATCTATTTGATGCTTACAACAAAAAGTAATAAGCCAGTTAGGGAGCTGGCCTCGGGATTATTGATGCAGTCCTGCCAGCGCTTACGTATGTGCATTACCAGCATTAGCAATTCCAGTAAATTTAAGCACCTAATTTTAGTGTTTGCAGGACTGGTGTCTTTGATAGCCATCAGCCAGCTGATATATCATTAAATAAAAAAAAAAAAAGGAAAAAAAAATCAATTGAAGAATAAATGTGCTTACAAATAATACTCTTCTTCACATTTTGTCTTTTTCTGCCCCAGTTATATTTTATTACTTGGGATAAGTTGCTAAGCAGCATTATGCTGTTGGTGGTACCATCTCATCAATGAAAACTGACAGTTGCAAACAGAGAAACGTTGCAGCTATATCTAAGCAAAATAAATCACCATTTGCCAGTGTGACTTTGTGCAACTTTTTTCTGTGAATATACATAATAAATAATTCTTGATTAAACAGTTCAGGCTGGAAGGGACCTCAGAAGGCCATCTGGTCTGGCCTGTCTGCTGAAACCTGGTTCAGCTATGAGATCACACCAGCTTACACAGGGTTTTATCCAGTTGGATCTTGAAAACCTCCCAAGACAGAGACCGCACAGCCTCTCTGTCAACCTGTTCCAGACTGTCCTCATGGTGAAGGATGTATTCCTGACAAGTGACATTCGGTTGGACCCTCTCTTGTCCACTGTCTCTCTCTTCCTTCCTGCTATGCACCCTTGGGAAGATTCCAGTTCCATCCTCTTGGCAGCTTCCTCATAGACCCTAGCAGACTGCTCTTAGGTGTCCCCAAAGCCATCCCTTCTCCAGGACAAACAAGCCCAGCTTCTTAAGCCTCTCCTCATGGGGCAACTGCTCCAGCCCCAACTCACTTGGTGTCCTGTTGCTGAACTCACATATTAACTTTTTTTCATTTACTGGAGAGGGGCTCAAAATTGGATGCCAATCGGTCCACTCATTAAATGACCTTTTAGATAACATTTAATTAATGCCAAGTAAAAGGGGACTAATTTTCTTACATGCGGTTTGTATTATAGAACATATATTTCCTTATGTATTTCAAACTTGTGCTTTTTCCTGGTATCGTATTCGGTAAAAGTGTTAAATGTTGCCCTGCCTGTCCCTAGTGAGCCTCAAAGAACTGCAGGTTGCTAGTGGGGACACACACTTTCAGCAGATGGTTGGATTCTTTTGGACAGCCTGTCCATGAGCACGACTTGCATCAGATGATGCTAATGCTGGAAGGAGGTTTTAGCCCTTGATGCCCTTATGTACCTGCCTGTGAGCAAAGGAAAAATAGTAGTGTCTTTCATTTAAAGAATTGTGCAGACAGGGGAGGTTTGTTGTTTGCAGGAAAAAGCCCTTTCTTGCTTTGCTGTTTCACCACAAATTTACCTTCACGCCTGTAATGTGAAAAGCGGTTACGAACAGTTTGAAACTTGAGTGGCATATATCATGTATGTGAGGATGAAGTGGAAAGCTTAGATATTTATAAAATTGCTGATATGCTTTTGCAAAGACTCTATCAGTCATTTAAATTCCATGCCAATGTTTAGTATTTAGGGCTGAAGTTTGCTTTTATTCTGATTTAGAAATTTCCCATTGACCTAGAGAGCAAGCCATAAACACACAGCAAAAGACTGAATTTGGGAGCTAATTTTAGAATGTTACTTTATTTTAATGTGAAATAGGTCAAAAGGAAAGATACACCTTGGCAAATATTTACCCTTCATCTCTACAAATCTAGAGCAGATAAAGGAATTTCCTTATTCAATCTTCAAACTTCAACACATGGTTGAAACTGGCCATGGGGAAATTTCCATTTAAAAGGAAATTTTGGAAAATTCCAGAAGGCTGATACTGAGAGTTCAAGGGGACAATTCTCAGCCTTACCTATCACTTTAATTTCTGTAACATGATCTGCAAACACGGTAAGGTCTTCCTGGATGAAAGGTAATTAAAACCAAAGTTTCCTAGACCTGCTAACTCAGTAAGATCTGAAGAAAAATGATGCTCTGAAGAAATGCAGAGCATCTACTCAGTTTTGCATGGTTTGTTGCAGAATTTGGGTAGCCCTCAAGCCCTGTTATTTTTTTCTTTTCTGTGATGCAGTTAACTCAAGCAATTAAAAGGATAAAATTTAGAGTGAAGTGTTTCTAGACTGTGCCAAATCAGGCAAGTAATGAACATTCTCATCTTCCCCATTTTCAGTGAGGAAAAGCAAGAGTTAAGAAGGGAAAGCACTGGTAGATCCCCAATTTTTGTTGGGCACCAACTCTTCCATCTTATAAAACGCAACCTTTACTCTCCCATGTGTTGACATAGAATCATAGGATCAGAATAAATATACATGTTTCTACAGCAATACGTGTATTTTAATTATCTTACTGTGATTGAAAGGAAGTAAAGCCACATTAGAAATAGTGAAATTATGGGCTTTTATTTCTGACTTTATTTGAGCTATATTTGTAGCTCTCTTGTTCTTACTTTCCATAATTATCTGTTAAGGATTTGAAGCACAATGCAAACAAATTTTTAAAACATTCTAAGGAGCTGAGCTTGTTGGAAATGCCATTGTTGGAATTTGATTTACCACTTAGGAAAGTATTCACTGCTTGATCGCATTTCAGATATTCCATAATGAGTAGAAGAGTCATGAAATATTCATTTTGAAATGATGCTCAAGCTTTTAAAAAAGGTCACAAAATGTCACTTAGAAATTCAGAATTCAAGTTCAGACCCAAAGGAAGATTTAATCATTTAGACACAGTATACAAGTCAAAACCTACTTTATTCCTGCTTTGTTGCTGTCTAGTTCCAGGGCATCCAAAGTCCTTAATCATATTAATGGCTGCTACCACAAAGTTCTTCCATAGTCTGAAGTCCTGCTCTGCACACACTGAGCTCCACCTTGGTCTTGCTGGGGCTCCACATCATTCAAACAAGCCCATCAGCCCAGCTTTCTTCCATCTGTCTGTTCTGGGTGGTTGTGGCTGAGAGGTAGTCTTGCTCAGAAACTTATATCAGTAAGAGAAAACATCATGGAGCAGCATCAGACTAACCACTGCAAGAGAAGGTTGGTTAATGTTCATGAGCAATTTTGATCAGGGTGAATTACAAAGCTGCTGTTCTTGGGTGTCTGTGACTGGTGTTAACATTGATGAACCAGAATAAACCACATGAAGTATGGTTTTCAAACTTTCAAACCTTAAGAAGGGTTGTAAGTCTACAACAAACTATGTATGTTTTCAATTTGCTTTCAAAAAGTACAGAGTACTCAAAGAGGGACAATATTGGCATTCCCCTCATCCATTCTTTTACTTAATTTCTGTCTCTCCTTCATTTTGGGTTTAATAACAAGCAGTAGGATCCAGTGCAAGACAGAGCATTCAAACCATACAAGAGTTGCCTGGAGAATCTGGTGTGCCTATGTTCAACCTGAGTTATTGCAGTTTGCCACTAAGAAGTCAGCAGTATCTGTTTTTTAGTTTGCTATCCTCTAGAAACAACTCTTCAGTCAAAAAGATGAGAATAATCTTTCATTGGAACTCATTCAGGTAACTAGTTAAAAAAATACAAAAAATCACAAACATTCTTGATTGTATTTGCCACTATTTTAAATTTTTCAAGATCTCCAGCAGCAAGGAACATTGTCCCTCTGAGAAGTAAGGCACAGTTTGACCACAGAGTGAGAATTTATGTTGGAACATGACATACCCATTTATTTCCTTTCTTGCCCTCTTTAATAATACTGTTAGCTTGGATTACACCAGACCTTGACTCACATTCTGAAATAAAAGCTGAATGGTTAAGAACTTACATGGTGGTAAGTTTTTTAAAACATACTATTATTGCTGGCATTCGAAGCTGTCTTGGAAGCTCATGCTTAAAAATTTCATGCTGCCTTAAGGCCTGTGTAAAAGCAGAGTATTACTGCTGTTTGGGGGAATTAACTAGCAAACATTAAACAAAAAAAAAGACCTACCTACTATTTAAAGTTTCAACTGGGACCCGAAAGGGTAAGCCAAGGTTTTACACTAGAGTATAACACAATAACATCTTGATTAATGTTGGCCTATGAACTGTTTGGGTAGCTTATATTCACTACTATTCAGGTCAGCTACATTCAGGCCCGCTCAGCTTTAATCTTGTTCTAACCTTGATCCTATAACTCTAAAAGCTATTACTATTCCCTGTATGATACCATCAGCTGTCCCAGATTCCATGTCATGTCAGCAAAATGAACACAAGGTTTTCTGTTCTGTGCAGCTCTGGTGTACTCTGTCTCTTGCTCCCTTCCAAGGCTGCCATCGGCTCACACAGCAATGACTCGCAGCAGCTGCATGCATTTCTGAACTGTTTCATTGAGACAGATTTTAGTTAACTCTGTTCAGTGCTTTGCTCCATGGGTTTTTCAGTGGTTTGCCATAGATCTTTACAGCTGTCTCGTATAGTAATTGTATACCCTTGAGAGGAATGATGAAGAATCGCTAGAAGCTTTCAACTCTCCTTGTTCTACACTTTATGAAGGAATATTAACTTGTGTGATATGTGGTATTTTCAACTTCCGGTTAATTTTACAAAATTGCTATGTAAGCGAATGCCTAGGCAATGTCTCCACTGATATAAACCCATTATTGAAATGGCTTCCATGGACACCCATGAGAATTATTTGACCTTTTTTTGGTGGTCTTCAGTTATTTTTTAAGCTTAGACTGTTCACTGAATGTACATTTGTCTTTTGTTTGGTTAAAAAAAATAATCCTTTAAAATAGCATGGAATGTGGTTTGCAAACCCAATGGCTTCACTAAAGTGGCAACAAAATTAAGCTGGCCACTAAGAGGCTGTAATAAAAGAGTAGTCAGAGTCCATCTGCCTCCCCACACCAAATCAAATCTTGTTCAGTAGCACAACATGTCATCAGAGTTATAGAATTATGGAATATTTGAGGTTGGAAGGGATCTCTGGAGATCATCTAGTCCCACTGGCTTCTCTGAGCAGGGTTGCATAGATTTAGACCACTCTTAAGACAAAAAAGCTTTTTCTTATGGTCTTTTCTTGATGTTGTAATAGCACTTTGATTTGCTTTATTACAAAAACAATTTGGCAAAATTAAAGTTAAGATATTGTTTGTCTTTAAAAATAAATAAATCACTGCCTATGAATTACATGGCCTACCCCAGGGCTTGAAACTTCTTTTTCATACATAATGTTACATCCTACTTCTTCACAGCTTGGAAGGCTGTGAAATCAAAAAGTAGCCATCACCAGTTTGGATAGGAAATTACACTATTGGTTCCTCTCCTGGTAAATAAAATTGCAGGAAAAAGTTTTATCCCAATTCTCTGACCATACCAAACCCTGCAGACTTTTAATAAGAACACTAATAGGGATATATTAAACTGGGGTTCAAGTGTAGGTGTGTGTAGCAGCACTTATTTTCTTGATTCCACATCTTTGTTTGAAGACATTTCCTGTCTGACAAGTATTATTTAAACCTATTGCGTGCTTTTCAAAAGGCTGTTCAGTATTAGCAGTATGTTCCAGCACCTCCTCCTCATCAGCATTGTGTTGACTTCCTCTTCTCTACCTTTACTCTGCAGGTAGAGACATTACAATGTGTAAAGTGTAAATCTATCTAAGGACCTACAGGTCTGAAGCCTTAGTCCGAAACTCCAATATGTAGGAAAAATAAGATTTGATGAGTGCTCTACTTCGTGTAGGTGTATGTTATCCAGTAGAGAACAAAGCTTCTTAAGATTATATTCAGGAGTAGCTGAAAGGAAGTGAACAGTCTTCAAGACAGCATGTCAGGTTCTTATTTTGAAAGAGCCTGTCTCCTTTTAAATTGAATTTACAGTCTGCTAGGGAGCCACATAGCTCCCAAATATAAGCACATGTAGTATGCCTATATACATATATATACATGCATACATAAAAACATTCTAGACTTAAGTGATTAAATAATAGATCTGAGGTTAAAATCCAGTAAGGGAGCACTGAGATATTGTATTAGAGGCACGTACACATGAAAGCAATTATTAAACTTAAGCTGTGGGTGCAAATTTTAAACACTGCAGCCTTGGACTATGTAATTACACCTTCTACAAATTTAAAAGGTCCACAGACAAAAGGTGTGTGTTACTGAAAACCTTGAAAGATGTAAATAAATAAAAAACAGGAGAATGATAAGGTCAATGTAACATGATGGATGTCTTCTCCTCATACATTTGAAGTTATAGTCTGCAGGCTGCTTGAAGGTCTCGTGAATACTTATCAGCACCAGTCTGCACAGGGAACAAGGAGGAAGATGAACAGATGGCAATATTTTAGTGTGTGGATTAAAGATAAATTTAGTGCCAAAAGGGAATTACTATAGTTTAAAATGCGAAGCTTTCTATTTATTCTTCTTTCACTCCAAACTTCTGTCAGTACAATTCCTGGCGATCACATTGTTCTTAGAAGTGCTCTGTTTTTGAATCTAAAGATGTTTAATTATTTTTTATTGTAGCACTACAAAGAAGTTTGAAAAACTATCACACAGATAGAACACATAGTGCTACATTGAGCATGGACTTCAAATTTGAATTCAAGGAGTGTCAAAAATAAAGGCCTGACAATATTACTTAGCTTTTCACTAAATCCATCAGTCAAATGCATGAGGTTAGCACAATTGTAAACAATTGTAAAATAGATCACTCTTAATAGAGGATTTATATACATGTGAATATTCTGTAATATGTTTTCAATGTGAAATATACTACAAAGGGCAGAAAATCTGTTAAATATTTTTTATACAATGTGCAACAGCTATATACAGGGTTTTGAGTTTTTTTCCCCCTTTAATTTTCCTTGTACGTGTTTTAGGGCAAAATTATGTAGTACACTACGTCAGGAGCAAAGTTTTATACTTCACTACTTCCAGATAACCTATTAAAATAAGATAAATTTTTTATGTTTTAAGACACCATTGGAATCATGTTTAGTTTTAACTTGTTTATCTTCAAGGCAATAAGATTGCTTCTTTACAAATAGGCTAGAATGGGTTTTGTTCAATCTCATCTTTTATCATTCAATTTATAGTTTATAGTTTATATTTCAATTGAAGGGGTATTTTACTGAAAGCTGGATTTTACTGTCCCAAAACTGGACTTTACAGGCATCTGCAAGACGAGCGGAGCAAAGTTAAATGCTTGATGTGGTTTTTTTGCAGGAAGATCACTAGCAGAAGTCATTCAGTTAGCAAAAATTGTGGGAATTGTACTCTTTGAGTTCACCATGTTAAATGTAAGACACCTAACTACACTTTTGGGAAAGGCGCCATCTGAGTCAAAGGAGTTTTAACCAAATGTATGGTATAATCTGTGGCATACCAGATATTTAATATGAAAATAAAACAAGTTATTCATTTTGAGAAAGCTGCCAAGGGCTTTAATCTCCAATATAGGCTCGGGAACCAGTGGAAGTTTTTTTCTGTCAGCTGCCTGTTTTAAAAATGCACGCATGTGTGTACATGAGGACACCCATATCCTACCATCTTTTGTAGTAACAATTTGTTTCTTCAAGAGCTTTCTATCCCAGGGACGTATTGAGCAATCAGCAATTTCCCAGGACAACCAGAGGGATCAAAAAGTACTGCAGCTTTTCCTTAGCATAAACAAATGCACACGGCCATTCCCACCTATTTAGAGTGACTATTTCCCTTTTTAGCTTAGTTTTAAAGCATTTTCAACATCTCCCACTGCTCAGGTTAAGTATTGCACTGTGTGGTTTAATGAGGCAATGAGAAGTGGCTAACTGTCATGGTTTGGGCTGGACTGGCCACTGAAATGAATGACAGATGCTCTCCCCAACCTCTCTCTCCAAGGAGAGGAAGAAGAGAGAAAAAGACTTACAAGTTCAGAAGAAACTACTTTAATGAAATATTAATAATCAAATAACAAAAAAGAAAATAATGAAATATATACCGTATATGCCAAACCATATCAAGCTCCCAGGATGATGATCACATCACCGTCAGGCACAGGGAAAGTCCCAGACTGGACCCAGTGACAGATGGGAACTAGATTCCAGATCTGGCTTTAGGAAGACAAACCGGCAAAGTCCTACTTGGTGACCAGCCATTGAAGAAAAAGACCTGACCCTTTGATCCCTTAGCTTTTACCTGAGCATGATGCAGACAGGATGGAATACCCCGTGGGTCAGTTTTGGGCCACCTGCCCTGTCGGCTTCTCCCTGCAGGTGCGACCCTTCTACTCTTTTCTGATGCTGACCCCGCAATGGGGCAAATAAAGTTAGCTGATGCTGGTTGTTATAGCAATAAGTATAAGCAAGAGCCTCTCTGCATACCATTCCTTGGCATAAATTATAAATAATCAGGTTTTGACACTGAGAGCAGACAGTGTCTCTACACGATGCTGTTAATTTCAGAGAATTCAGTTAGTTAGTAGAGCTAAAAAGTAAAGCTAATTAACAGAAAGTAGGTTTGGTTGTACCTCAAACCAGGACATAACTCATAGTATTTTTTAATTTGTGGTCCCTCAGGCTGGTGTAGGTTGGCAGCCAGCGGTGTCGCACAGTGTGATGAGCAGGTAACCTTGGGGAAAGGAGGGGAAGGAGGAAGGGACCCGGGGAGGGAGGCAGGAGGGAGCAGCCGGACGGGGATGCTGCAGCTGGGGAGCACTGGCCCTGTCTCCTCAGCCGTACGCTTTTCCCCCACCGCATTACACAGCTCATCCCAAGCAGCCATCCATCAAAGGACAGGGGGAGATACATACCTCAAATATTTACGGCGCCTGCACTTTGAGAATGAGACAGTTCGCTCACATCTGTGACCGGGCCACTTTTAAAACATCAGAATAAACCATCTGGCTGCGCAACTGTTTCTAATTACTTCCCTGCCTAGACTGTAAACTTCGGGGTTTGGCACCGGCCTCCCTCCCAGCGCGCTGCCCAAATCCTCCCGCTCCCAGGCAGCTAATCAGAGCCTCAGCAGCACGGGGGGAGCAGCCCTGGAGCTGGGCTGGTCCAGCCCGCAGCTCTCCACACACCCAGCAGGTCTGTCCGGCCGTCTGTCCGGCCGTCCCGTCTGTCGGAGAGAGCTCCAGGTGCGGCGTAGCCCGGCTCCCACCATGTACGCACAGCGGCTCCCAGGGCTGGTGGTGCTCCTGCTGGTCACCTCGCTGCCAGCCGGTCACCCCGCGCCCCCAGCCGGCCCCCCAGCCCTGCGGTAAGTGTGGCTCCGAAGCCCCCCGGGGGTGGTTGGGAGTGATTTGTGAGGTGTCGGGGGTGCTGTCAGAGGCTGGGGCTGCGGAGGGAGCGGTGGAGAGGTTGGCCAGCTCTTCTTCTGCCTGCTTGAAGGGGACACTGAGGGAAGTGCTGCAGGTCACTGGGTGGCATGCAAAGTGCATGGGGGTTACTTGCAGTGATGGATTTCATGCCTGAGATGCTTTTAAAGCAGGGAAGGGGGAAGAGCTGTGTGGTGATGACACCCATACCTCTAAATTCTGCTTCCTTGAGCGGTGCCTAACCACAAACCCTGGTGTGTTCCTGCTCTTCGGCACAGAGAGGCACGTTGCCCTTGGCTCTTCCCCTCCACTAGGGCCAGCACCTGCCTGTTCTTACAACCAGCAGCTCCAGAGCCTGCAAAATCTTGTGTCTGAGAAGCGCAGGTACTAGTCACCTGGACCCCTAGCGTTTTGAGCACCTGCTTTTTGTTTGGCCAGTCCTTTGTTCTCTTTTCCTACAGTCCAGTTCCTGGAGAGTCAACACGTGATTTTCCCTTTGTATGTCCTGAAAGTCCTAATTTCTGTGTGCCCTAGCACATGGTACAACTGCATGGCAGAGCTGCAAATCTAGCATCCAGATTATGTTGACTTTACTAAAACCACAGCCACAAACTACGCTATTGCATGGAAAGCAGCAATTACGTTAGTTTCCTTCTCTGGTGGATCCTCTATACCCAACAACCAGAAGGATTACTTTGGCAAATGTATTTTATTACAGTCAACCATAGGCTTGCTTTTTGTATCAAATATTCCTCTTATGCTACCTAGACATTTGGATGTATATGTCTATTCTAAAGTTTTTGGAATAATTAAAATCAAAATGTTTCATGATAGATAATCACACTATACATGTATAGTATGTGTATATACCAGATATGCATAATGAAAAAGAAGATGCGCCCAATGCCATTAACAAGGTAAATAAACTACAATATAAGCATTCCCACAGGTAGCGATGAGGATTCTGAGGAAAGAGAAGAAAATAGAATGATTTTACAGCTATAACTAAAGCGGTGGCGTTAGAAACGATATTGTGGGGATCGGCTGAAGCCACGGCAGGAGGGTGGTTTCCCATGAGCCAAGCTCTCATCGGCCCTGGCTTTGACCACGGCTTGTTCTGGTTGCTGTCATCCACAGGAGTGGTTTGGGTAGTCCTTCTCCGTGCCGGCTGTCCCGGGTTGAGTCGGAGCTCAGGTGCCGTGTCCCTGGGGGAAGGCTGTGCAGCGACAGGGGCAGATGCGAGTGCGGAGTCTGCGTCTGCCAAGTGACTGAGTCCGGCAAATACTACGGGCCGCTCTGCGAGTGCCACGACTGGGTGTGTGAGACCTACGACGGGAAGATCTGTGCAGGTAAGGGAAGCTTCTGTGGTAAAGAGTATCCATTATAACCAGAAACACGTTGGGAACACAGGACACTGATATGTAGAGTAGAGTAGAGTCATGGTGATGTATGTGGCCGTGAACCATACAGGACACAATATTGCTTGTGTTTTTCATACAATATGCTGCATTTGAACTGCTTGCCTACTGATGGCTTTAAACTCTGTCTGAACAATGTCAATTTTGTCCTATATTTTTTTTTTCCTTCTCTCTCTTTGAGAAAGAAGGTTTGCTATTACTGAGGACGCATAAATATGAAAACTCTGTTTTTCTCTAAGTAGTGATGATGCTTTCCAAATAGAGACCTATAACAATGTAATTGTATTGTGGTTTACAGAGATTTCTACACTGACACTGTATTCTTTAATGTCCGATGAAATCGCATACTTTTCTGGGGCAGAATTTAGTCCCTGCCAGTTGTTCGAACATGGTTTGTGCTTGGTTTGCATCTAAACATTATCACTCTTTCATCTTTCCAGCTGTCTTTACTTAAGTTTCTGGGCTATTTCAGTCAGATTTTGGATTTTTTTTTTGTTTTTAAAGCTGCTTAGAATAGGATTTTAGAAAAAAGCAGGGCAAAGAAATGCCATCACATTCCTAAGGGGATTCAGCCTGGAGCTTGATGAAAGGGGCCAGAAGGGTACTTCATTTCTAGTATCCCTGCTTCAACAGCTTTACCAGATTCACACAAACGTGTCATATTTTCAGGCCAAAAACTGCAATTAGGTCAATGGGAATTCTACAGGAATTCTTCTAGTAAGAGGACAATACAAATGCATTCCAGGAGCGGGTTTGGCAAATTTTGTAGGAAAAAAAGAGCAACTTACTTATTTTAGCAACAATTTAGTGAAGAACAAGAAGTCCAATAATAACATGAAAATATGAAGATGGGATTATGAGAGAAATATTTGTATTTGGCACCTCTGACTTTAGAGATTTATGGAGAAACTGATTTATAGCTGATTTATATATGGTGGTGTGATTTCAATATGCTTGCTGTTGTTGCTGGGGCAATCATATGTAGTGAAACTGAAAGGTCCTTCAATTCAATTTTAATATTCTGCTTCAAACTCCACTATTATGTTCCTGCTAATATCACAAACAGTGGCTACAAGTTTTGTCACCGCTTTGTTGGAAAGGGGTGCTGACAGGATAAACAAACCCAAGAGATTTCTAACAATATTTGGCTTTTGTGTAGCACTTCATGCAGCTGTTCAAATATGTGACTGTTAAGTGATTAAAACTTTTGTTAAAAAACAGCTTTTTGTAGTTGTCACCTTTTGTAGCTTGAGTATTGAGCTGTGTTACCACTGAGATGTCAAATAATTTAAATTTACTCTTCTGGAAAAAAAGTAGCAAAAATAGCAGTACAAAGACATGGGGAGGGAAACAGCTGTGAAGAGCCCAGAGGTTTTGCTTGTTTAGTTTGTATTTTTGACAACATTGCTGAAAGTCCAGCTGACTTTGTTGGAGTTCTGGTCTACCCGGCGCTGCAGGAGAGTGGCCCTGGGTAACTGCTTCAGAGCTGGGGGACACAGTTTGGATCTGGGCAGTGAAACATTTCCTTTTGGGCTGTGCTTGCTGCCCTTTTCACTTTTCTCCCACGTTTTCAGTCACATATCTTTAAGTTGTTGTGTATATGGGAGGAGGAGAGAAAAGAAGGCCAGATCTAGCATAACTGGTGGGAGACTGGTCCTTAAGTTGTAAGTATAATATCCGTGTCATCCCCCGTCTTCCCCCCAGACATTCGGTGAAACACATATTTCAATGTTTCTTAACAGTACATCACCAAGCTGATTTCCTATGTATGACATTGCTTCCCTATCTTTGCATTTTTGAGCACATTTTTTGACTTGGTGATAAAACTGTGTTTCCTCTAGGTGAATAGTGAAAATATCTTACCGCGGTTCTGTTCCTGTTTCCTGGTTTGTTTTTCTTTTCCCCATTTTTATTTTGATATTTGATGGCCTATTTCATTGCGGGTCTCTCCTGATGAGTACAACAGCAATAACTGCTGACTGGTACCACATGCAGAACTTCTAGTCACTAATTGAATATTCCTCTAGAGAGCCATGGTATTTGAGATTAATGGTGTTTCAAATAAGCTGCTTTTCAATCTGCCAGTGTGATGCCTTTTTCAAGTGACTGATGCCTAATCACCAGTGATGTTCATATGCAGAGTTGGGCGGGCAGAGTAGTTCGCATCAGGAGTGCCAAAGATAACTGTTTCTCTGCCAGTCAGTTCAGGCACACCTTTGCTTCCCTCGCCTGGCCCAAGCTGAACAGAATACTCGGTTGCTCAATATAAAACTTGTTATTTTCAAGGCACTTTCTGGATCAGATCCACCTTCTGGACCAGTTGGTGGACAGCCATTTTCTGAAGAGGGAAGGCCTGAACATAGAGAAACTGTCCATCTGTTTACGGTTTACATTTTCATATCACCTTTTTATGAGCAATGGGAAAGAGATTATGCCATGAGTAATGAAGAAGAGCAGATGCAAACGTCCTTTTACTCTCCCTTGAGAGTTGTCTGCTCTATTTCCCTTCCATGAGGTTTCCAGGTGCTTTAGAGGGAATTCTGATCAGTTATTTACCTTTTATCCCACTGAGATTGATAAAGTAATAGGTGATCTCTCATGGCATCAGAAACAAAGATGAAGAGAGAAATGAAGTGTTGTGATCTGAGTCACTGAGTTCCTCTCAGTGGCTTTTTTGTCTGCCTGTCATATCATAGAACGTAGAGGAAAGACAAGTAGAGCCCCAATATACTGTCATTCTCTTTGCTATGTTGGTGACATCTTTATTTTGTCATTTGCTACTGGTCTTCAAGGAGGACCTCCTTCTAAGAAGAGGAAGACTGAATCAAACACTGAATCAAAACCGCAAAGGATTTATGCCTCATTCAGAGCAGACAATATATTTGTTGCAGTTTATTTGCAAATAGTAGTTCTGACCTCAGACAGTTTCATATTGCCTCAGGCCTTCTTCATGTAAGTGGAGCCTGTGGAAAGGAAAGTGGAATGCGGCACTAATTCTTGTCACATTACTGCTTGATACCTATTTTTCTGTGGTTTTGCAGCAGAGAGGGTAAACAATTTTAGTGATTTTTTTTTTTAGTTAATCTTTTTTACTCTGCTTATTATTAGTGAAGATAGAAAAAATAAACTAAGCATAGACGTCCATGGCCAGCTGGTGTGGGAATACTCTAGATGTTCCTAGAGAAAAATGTTAATAGTCAGCTGGGACATGAGACAGTATGATTGCCCTGCTCATAGTTGGTGAGATTAAGGGGTGGATATGATGCAGTTACAGCATAGAGGGCACCATATGAAGAAGGTTCCTCTTTGCTCAGAACTATATTAATTGTCTTTGTTTTCCATAGTTATTAAGATTTTATAAATGATTTTTCTTCTAAACTGAAATACCTTTTATACCTGCTGAATAATAGTGGCACTGCGTGATTTTCAACTGCCTTAAGCAGTTGCTGGGGAACTTTTGTTGCCACTGTTCAGGCCAGTGAAAGATTTTTCTGTTTCTTTCTCCAAAGCTGTAGTTGCTGTAAGTGCTGTACCTATTTTAAGACTAGCTTAGCAATGTAATGGCAGTGTTAGCCGTAGGTTTTCACAGCCAGAAGTGTTATCGTAGTTATGTGAAGGACAGGAAGATATCAGTGCCATTATTTTCCACTCTGTAAGACTCTAAACTATGCAAAGAGCACAGTGAAAAAATAAATTGACAAGGAGTGGATGTAGAAATGCAAGATAAATCTAAATTAAAATATCGATGGAATATGTAGTTGTGCATCCATGTGAACTCATTGGTTATAAGGCTCTATATGTCATCTGGAGAGAGTTAGGAAATTGAGAATGGAATTTGGAGAACATTTTGAGTTGAGGACTGCTTTTTGCACAGAACCTGATAATGTTTTTTGGCAGAGCTATCTTAGTTGAGTAGGAAAGGCTCTTACAACTGCACCTTTGTATTTGTACTGAAGGGAGGTCTGACACACTGATTTTTCATTGAGCAGCATTTCTCGCTAAAAGTGTGAAGAAAAGCCAGTCTGTGACCTCCATTGATTGCCATTTGATCTGAAGTGAAATTCAAAGCCCTTTGGAGAACAGGGGTAAGCCTCTTCTCTGTCTGAGGCCACGTTTGTGAAGATTCAGCTGTGGCGCATCTTGGAGATGGAGACACAGCCTCCTAAGAAGGCACAGTTAAAAACAGGGCAGGAGGCTACTGATGGAAACGGGGGTCGCGGTTCTTCTCTGACCTGCTTGCTTTAGTCTGCATTTCAGAACTTGGTTTAAGTGACACTTCCTCCTGGAGCAGGGGTTTGTAGGTGTGATAACAGCATGCATTCATCTCAAAAGAGCTCCCCCAGATTCTAGTAGAAGTGAAATTGTGATAGCGTAGACCTCCCTGCAGGCTCGTTGCCTTGCTAATTGTCCGTGGTCCCAGCAGACTTACTTACAAAGCACAAGCTGAAGCCCATATTATTCTTGGCTTTATGCTGCTGCTACCTGATCTAGGCAAACTCAAGCAGCCTTTGATACATCTGCAGTTGCTGTTGTTCCAAATGCAGCGTGTGCGTTCATAGCTTTGGCGAGCCAGGCATGAGGAGGAAGCTCAGAGAGAGGCACTGCGAGGGAGACTACTGGAAAGGAAGCATTTTACAAGTGTCTTATCAAACAATTTGTAGCTAAATGCCTATTATGAGCACCTTTATCTGCAGACACTACTCTTGGGAAATATGGGCTAGTTTATAAGCTAAAAAGTGAGTGCACTGGGCATGTGGAAGAAGAAACTTTTTGCAGCACCTAACGGAGCCGAAATGGAGTCTCTCAGACCGTCGCCACCAGCAAAGCTGGGGAGGGAGCAGCATCTCCTTCACTGTTTGCCCTTCTTTAGACTGAGGTGACAAGCATACCTGTTGCAGAGAAAAATGCAGAGCTTTGTGCAAGTTTTGACAATGTAAATAAGTGTTCTGAAGTGGGTTTGGATTTTTATGCTATTCATGGGCCGATAATTAAGTCTTTTTTTATTTATTTGAAAGTATGCCCTTTACGACAAAATGGCTTTCACAGACTATGTCCTTTTATAAATGTTAGGGTTTCATTATCATTACTATGGAAAAGATATGCATGATAGAAAGTAGATGGTGTACTTAATGTTACAGAAGAGTGTATTCATGATCTTACCTGCTTCACCAGTAGATGGGTTTCAGTAAGTGTTCTTAGGGCAGCCTTTGTCAGTCAAAATGACTGGCTTTGCAAGATTTTCTATTTTTATTTAGTACTTTTTTGTTGTTGATGGCTGGTCCTGGTTTGAAGGGCTTCAAACCATCCATCACTTCTGCCACTAGACTGTAGACCTTTCCATGTAGGTGTTCCCATGTAGTTTGTCCTGACAAGGAGCACGTCTCTGATTTTAAAAGTTTCCATGAGCTTTTTTAGGAGGAAGGCATTGCTAGTGCTGATCCCAGAAAAAGGACAATTTGTGCCTAAATAGAACTAGTGTGTGGCTTCCATGCAAAGAAGGACCCCCAAAGTATATATATGGTACTGGAAGTTACCAGTGTTTTAACTGGAGTATATGTTGGTGGAGGCAGACCATGTTACTTTGTATTGCAGATGTCCAATTTCCTTTGGAGCTGGAAGGACACAAGACAAAGGTGAAGGAGCTGGAATTTGAGGGTTTTTATTTGAGTTTCTTTTTCTTTGAGTTTTTTTACTTTTCCCTAGAAAGAGAGGATTGTTTTGGCGCAAACCTCTTGCAAGCCCTTCTCATAGCAGTAATTCTAGATTGAAAAGACACATATTCAGACCCAGTGAGGTATGTTTTCCTCCACTCCTCTGTTCCAAGTCTGAGCATGTAATGAAAAAATGTTCTTTTAAACAATATTTTAAAAGGCTATTTAAAAGCTTCCTTTCCTAGTGGTGGAGTGAGTTATTTGCAGATAGGGGTTTGTGAATTGGTGTGTAGTGGATGGGATGGAACGTCAACTCAAGCAGCTTACATGATCAGATTCTCATATGAAGAGAAATAAAGGTTCAAGAGAGTTTAATTGTAGTTACACCTGTCCCCTTTCTTGAAAGAGCTGTTACATTCCTATCGCTCCTAATACCTGCTTCACCCTTCTGCCTGTCCATCTGAGTAGCAGCAGCGATATAATCATATGGGGCATTTGTTTGCCAGTGGCTTGAAGAGTGGCTTAAAGAGTGGAAGATGACTGGGAGTGCCAACTCTAACTGTAACAGGAGTGAACTGACAAGTAACTTTGTGATTTAGCAACTGTTACAGCCCAAAGCTATTGCCTTGTCAGCAGCAAGCACCATCCTCCAGATGTTGTTTCTGGAGCAGCTGGTCACAGCATTGTGTTCCTGGGGGCGAAGCTGGGGGTGGAAGAGGCACAAGTCGTCTGTAGAAGAATCCTCACATGCCCCCAAAAGACTGACACAGTTCACTTTCCTCAGTCATGCTTTATCAGTCCTCGGTTCCCAGCAGCTCCAGTTCAGTGTTTTAAATCAGGTGGTGTCAGCCATTTTACATATTGGGGATGTTAGCTTTCATGATCCACAGTTAGAGGCTACTGAATGTGAAAGTAGCTAATTTTAAGCATTTTTCCTCTTTTGCGTGGATTTTCCTATTTAATTAAAAGGATGTATTAAAGTGAGGTTATGTAAATCTTGAAGATGCATGGTTGACAGTTAAGAAATGTTAAATCTGATGCTTTATCTCTAATGAAGAGTCCTGTGCATTTGCACCATGATACATCTTTTAATTTTGTGTTTGCTTTGTGTTTTCTCCAGTGGTCTTATGCTTCAGTGACAGGAGAGAAATGGTTCCTTCCTGACATTTGAAATGGTTTAGTTTACAATCTTGATAACATATTTGAAGCAAGATATAAATGTTAATCATTTACCTTAATCCATTCATTTATCTGAAATGTGGGGAACGTGTGGCAAAGCAGTTTGTCATGTAACACAGGTTTTGTCATGCCCTCTTTCCTCACTCCTAGTGTTTTAAACTATATTTTGCAGAAAGTAACTGGATATTTGCTAAACTCAGTGGTGCAAGCTGATTGAATCTCAAAAGCCAGAAGCCCCTCTTCTTAAGAATGCCCTCTTCCTCTCCACTTCCTGAAACACCCAGCTTCATTTCTTGTCTGTCCTTTCCCCTTCAGAAATTCTTGGATACAAGTAGAGCTGGTACATGGGTTCAATGGCTTTTCAGCAGATGAAGGTACAGTGCTTTCTTTTAATGATGAATACTGAATGGCATTTGTCTGTGAACAAGAGGTAAACTTACATAATCCAATCCATTTCCATGTCAGTATGTCCTGGTGAGTATGTGCTCTAAAGAAAAAATAAAATTTAGTTGAGGAATTTCCTCTGTCTTTTCAGTTGTACACATGTACAATGCCTGTGACTTCTAAACTAGTAACAAATTTGGACACCACATGAAATACATTTATGTGGTGAGTAACCTGTTCAGAAGCTGAAATTTAACCACTTTCCCTTTCTCTCTCATATAGCTGTATGGTGATTACCTTGTTTACTTTGGGGAATCTTTAAGACCCTCAACTGCAATCTCTCTGCCTCTGAACAAGATTTACTAGATTCTTAGGGATGGTAAATCAACTGGTAGTGCCATGCTCATACAAGCAGGATAGATTCCTCTCCTCCAGGAAAAAATATAAGCCCTGCTTCAGATAGATGGTGTGAACAAGTCCACTATATGATGCCAGACTGTAATGAACACAGCATGCAGGTCTGACATACACCATTCTTTGCAGTTCTTGCAGCAAGTTATTAGAAGGTATATATTTTTCTTCTGAAGGGAAGGTGAAGCTCAGAGATCAAAAATATGCCTCCTAATACCTTAGACTGATAGTGAGGCTCAGAAGAGAGCCCAAGTATCTGAGTCCTGCTCAGGGACTCTCTGAGTCCCCATCAAGCACAAGAATAAAATATGATAATATGAAAATTATCAGATAAGGATGTGTCAATTTTTTTTCATGCTTAGGTGCCAAAAAATGCTATTACATACAAATAATTATTTGTATAATAGTCATGTATTCCTCTTCCAAAGAACCATCTGTGTATTACATACTACTGAGCCGTTGATTCCTATGTATCATTATCCAAGAAAGGGCAGCTTTGATTTGTGAAAACATCCAGTATGTTTCCAACTTTTACAAGTGTTCCAACTATAAATAAGGAATTGAATTTGTATCAGGTCAATCCCATAGAGAATCTGTCAGACAAACAGCTTTTTCATTCAGAATATTCTGAAGTAACTTTGATTAATCAAGCTGAAGTAACCATTTTCAAAGCTATTCTGGAATGACAGATTTTTAAACAGAAGAAAGGTCGCCTTTTAAGCTTACCATGAAAAGAAATGTTGACAACTGCAGGTGCAGTGACATGCCTGATAGACTGTATTCCAGAGAACAATCTTCAAAACAGTGTTTTGTAAAGGCATGCTTTGAAGAATTACTGGAGAAGTTCTGACCTCTCCCTTCAGGAGCAGGGAAGAACAGAAATGAAGAAGAACCACCAATTTCATCTTATGAGGATACTTGCAGAAGGTCCAAAGTGTGCTGAACAGTGGTGATGCCATGAGAAAAAGACACATAAGAACATGTTGCAGTGTGGTTTTGCAGAATTGTGCCTTTTAATCACGATGTGCTTTACATGTAAAAACCACTTATGTGGACTTTCAGAACATACAGCACTTTTACCCCGACTTTCTTATTCTCAGGGCTTTAGGGCATCATCTTACAGTGAGAGGGGATGGAAAATTTCCTACTGCCTTTTTTTTTTTTTGCCCAAGACTGCTTAATTAATTGAAGCATAGAGAAGAAATGTTAGAGCATATCATTGGCTTTCATTGTAAACTGCTGTCCTTTGTATGTGGCCTCTTCTAAAAAGAGGGGCTTAACTATGGCATAAATTTGTGTAGCACAGTAAGAAATAATTGTGCAAGGTCTTTTCAAGATTCATAATGCTTAATTTCCTACTAAGGAAATTAATCTTTGTGTGTGTGAC
This sequence comes from Scolopax mira, assembly GCA_004320125.1. Taxonomy (NCBI): domain Eukaryota; kingdom Metazoa; phylum Chordata; class Aves; order Charadriiformes; family Scolopacidae; genus Scolopax; species Scolopax mira. Next base: position 12,736 of record BJBW01018027.1, on the reverse strand, counting down.
ACACAAATACAACCAAAAATTGACTGGAGATGATTACCAAACCCTAGTCATGTTCTTTGTTAGATTTATAAATAGATCCTGTCACTCATTTCTACTCTTCAGGTTAAAAAATGTTTTAATAAAAGCAAATGATGTGGCTTTTAAAAAAAATCTAAACAGAAGCCTACGTCTTCTGCTGTCATAAGTCTAAGGAAATCAATACAGTTATGCCAACAGAGAATTGGTCTCACAACATTTCCTTCCGTTGTTTGACCAGAATCTCCAGTTAATGGCAGAGAAAAGTGCAACAACATACAGACCCGGTCATTTACCTGCAAATGATAATGGTAAAACAATTATGTAATTGTTTTATATGTTATGTAATAACAACAATGAAACTTCTGAAGTTTAGGATGCTTTTAAGCTTGACAAGACCTTACTTGATTTTCTGTTTTGTTTTTCTTCTGTGCATTGCACTAAAGTTAGATGTTACTCAGTGGTAGGTTGACAGAACAATTACTAAAATAATTTTTCTCCAGACTAGCAGAGTCGGAGTTAGCAAAAGCAAGACTTTTGGGTAAAAACATTCTGTTATATGAAAACCAGTCATTCAAAGAGTTAGCCATATTATTTAAAGAGTTGGTTACACTGACAGAACTATCCCAAGTTTCATTAAATGGTCTGCTGATTTGGAAAGTCACAATAAGATTAAGATTTTGTAATTGAATGAGCAGCGAAAGCAAGTATCAATCCCCTCTCCCCTCACCATCTTAATGCTTTTCAATATGAGTTTTGTGGCATTTGGTTTTGTAAATAAGAAAATTTCATTTTAAATGCAACTGTTAATTAATTGCTTAAATGTATGTCTGTCACACTTACATGCAGGTTGTAAGAAATTTTATTTCCAGATATTATCCAGAATATATAACATGATTTCTCCATAGGTGGTTTCAAAGAGACATATCACATGAGAATTTTTTAAATTAAGTTCTTGCAGGATAGTATCTAGGAGGCTATATTTAAATAATACAGTGACTGCAGACCTCATTTTATTTCACGAGTACCTATCAAAGGAATTCATTTTTAGAGGTTTTTAAAATAATCTTATATGGCCTGCAACATCATTTATCAACTCTTTCAAAACAAGCATATCATTCCTCTGGCCCTTCATGTGGGCTCCTAGTTCTTTTTTATTCACAGTTTCAGGTGTTGTCTTGGCTTTTTTTCCATCTTTTTCAGTATGAGCAGTGGTTGCCAGCCCTACTCTGAACATTTTGATTGTCTCCAATAGCCATTTTTTTTTTCCTAATTCCAGTCCTTGTTCTCAAGAGTCTTTTCTGCTTTTTGGGTGGTCTCGCTCTGGCTCAATTCCTTGGCAGTGCTTTTCACAGATTTCCTAATCCATTCCACTGGCTCATCAAAGAACAGTTTCCATGAGGACCTGGGTGGAAGTTTGACCCATCTTGGCTCTCTTTGCATTTCCTCATGGCTCTTTCTCAAACCAGTAACCTCTCAAACCTCTCACATTTGTGTCTCAGGACTACATTTTCTTTGAGGAGGGACGCCTTCAAGAGGAGCTGAACAGCCTTGGGTATTCACTGACATTGTAGACGTTAACCACAGTTGTATGAAATTAAATACTGCTTCTTAGCTCACACTTTATTCATATGGGTGTTGTTCAGTTGTAGATGCTCCTGGTAGGATACGAATCTAAGCCACAGAATCTTTAAATTAGGCATTAATCAGGTGTACATTGCTGTATCATAATTTCTCCCTGCTTCACCTCTTTCTCTTTCCTGGAGTAGATGGCACAGCACACCGGTGAAATTTTACAGTTTATTTTAGTTAGTCTGAAATATCTGTGCATTGCTTTTCTTATTCCCCAGAGAGGGAATGTCTTTGACCACAGTAAAAAAGCTTCTCTTAGGGAAACTGTGGGATCTCTGTCACTGAGGGGTTCAAGAACAGGTTGGACAAATATCTGTCAGGAAGGATCAACACACACTTATTTGTGCCTCCAGGCACAGAAGTGGACCAGGTGATGTCTTCCAGAGATCTTTTCGAGTATGATTTTCTTTGTTGCTGCTGTGAAACCAATTCTCGCCCCTGTGTTCTGCCTTAGTGAGGAGGATCTGTGGCAGTATAACCATACTTTTTTCATGATATTATGTTCTTATATATAATAATTTATTGAAAGGGATACATAACCATTGATTTTAATCTGTTAAGACTAAGAACTTTCATCTTTTGCTGTATTTATAATACTTTATTAAATATGAGTGTCTGCTTCAAGTTTCTAAATGACCACCATGAAGTCTCTAAGGAGGAATGATCCTGGGAACAAGTTTGCTTGTTTAAAGTTTAAGTATCTTTTCAACAGAGAGGCATAAATTAATGCTTTTTAGAGATAAGTGGTGGATTGACTTCTGTAACAAGCTCAGAGTCATGGAAAACATTTTTTTATCCAACCCTTGCAATTTGATAGAAAGTTAGTAGTAGAAGCATTAAGCAGAAATATTTTTATTCTTTCATTTGCTCTGTTTAAAGAAATGGATTCTTAGACAGCCACTGGCCTTATGGATAACTGGAAAAACATATAAAAAGCAAGGCAAAGTGAATGGTTGCCCTGCAGCTTGAGGTAAGATAAAACAGACCATGACAAAAATTATATTCTAGAAGCTCTTATCCTTGTTGGCACCATTAAACAGCAAATAATATAATTCCTATATAAACAGGAATCACATCTGTTCTATATTTTTCACTGGAAGTAAATATGTAAAAATGCTTTGTCAGATAATGAAAAAAGGGTAGCAAATAGTATTACATTTCTAATAAACTTACAGAACTTTTACAGGCCATTTTTTTAAGTGCTTCCATAGGGATAAGCATTCCCTATATTGTCTCAATGCAATATTATACCATTCAGAAAATTAATTATTCTTGGAGGGCAATGAACTGAACCTTGCCTTGAAAAACAAACCAAAAAACATTTCCTTTTGAAAAGTCAAAAGGTGTTGCGTGAAACACTTCTATCAACCTGATTTTTCTCATATCAATAGGAATTGGGAAATCGCTTCTACTATTTCCTTCTTCACCTTAAAAACATCCAGCTATACACAGAGCAATGCTCCATAGACAACATACAGCACAGGTCTGTATGAATATTTCTGCTGTCTTTCCCTCTGTTGATTTTCCTGCACATTGCCTGGGCACGTGGTCGTCATGACACTTCTTGTGCACATTTGTAGGAAGGAAATAGGGAGTTCTATCCTCTCAGCAATCTTCCCTCACGTTCTCCTTTTCTCCCACATCTGAGAAATATGAAATTATATGCTTAATTTTTCCTTTAGCCTAATGTCCCCTACATTCCTTCAAATGACCCCATTCATGGAACTGTGTTTTTGGTCTTGCTGATGTGTCATGCAATTATTTGTTGCTGCTGTGAAGCAACAATTTCAGAAGCTGCTGTAAAGGAAATACCTGTATTTCTGGACTGTGTATTCTATAAAACCAAATAACTCTGTGGTGCTTAAAATTCTTTGTAAGGTTAGTCTCAGAAGAAAAGACAGTAGTTTTAGAGGGTGGTGTTGCTCTATCTTTACTATGTGATAGAATTGTCACCTTGCAAGTCTAGTGACGGAGGCCAGTGTTGAAGAGTCCCATAGTGTCTTGGCATAATGGACATTCCCACCATACACTATTTTGCTCTGTCTTTCCTCCCCATGTGAGTCACAGAAATGGTTCTAAATGTCTTTCAGTGAGTCATATTGCTGATGGATAGTTCTGGTAATAATTCTGTCCCTACTTTAATATCACTATGTAGAGAGTCTCCTTGCTACCTAAAAAATAACATTTCATTTGGTCATTTATTTGACACCTTTATAATAAGTGCTTGCTTTCCTTAAGCACACTTTTTTTTTTTTCTTTTTGTCACAGCGATGACAGAACCTCAAGGTTTTCTTTGTATTCTGAACTGTCAGTTTGAATTTTTAAATCCTTTTTCATAAATGGATCAGACTCAGTTTTACGTTGGCTGCATACCTCCTAACACCTTCTGGCAAGCATCAGAAGCCAAGAGTTCCACTATGCCGTGGCTTATTGCTTGGCTGAAAAGGAATCAAAACGTACATAGGAAATTTAATGTGGTGAAAGTGAGAAGAAGAAAAGGATTGAAGGTTGGAAACAAATGTAAAGACTTCATATACAGGCGACAGCTGGAATGTATGAGACTACATGCAGTACAAAGTGTTCCTCAAAACAGGAAAACGTAGGTCTGTTCTAGCAGCCACAGTTTTTAAACAGTGAATTAATTTTGTGATCATAACATTCACAAAATTCCTAATCCAGTGGAAATGAAGGAGACAAATGCCTGAAGACATTGTGCATGTAGAATACAAAGGGGAGACTAAGGCAGATGCCAAAATTGATAGGGCAATGCTAACACCTTTCCAGGCAAACAGCTAGGCAGGAAAATCCTATTTTAGACACTTGGATAAGCAAGATATATTTCTGGAAAAAATGTGGGAGAGGGCCAAAAAAGATGATTTGTTTGACTGCTGTGCTGAAACATATTGTATTGGCATTACAAGATAAGTTTTGGCATTAAAATGAAATAAGCAGGGAAATTAACATAGTTCAATGTTTTCACTGCTTCCTCCCCAAGTAATGGCTTCTTACAAGGTAGCGTTTTAATGATGACAGTAGGGTCACACCTTTTGTGATAATAAATGTACTTAGAAATGCAATTGAAATACATATATTATTTCCTTCCCCTCTCAAAATAATGGAACATGTAAAACAAGCAGTTAAAAAAATAATACTTGCATCATAGCTTTTAAACTTCTAAGTTTGAAAACTAAAACAGATGTTGTCCAAATGCAGTGGAGTGACTTGGTGAGCAGAGCATCACCATCTCAACAGTTAGAATCACATTTCTGGTTTCTATAGAGACAAATCAATGCAAAGTGAAATTGAATTTTTTGTTGTTTTGAGATGTATTGTAAATGCAATATAACCATCCATAATGCTTTTACGTACCACCTGTTCTGCTGTTCTTTATGCAGTTTTTCTGTTGGTGTAGCATATATATCAGCCAAGGGTACGCTTTGATATACCTGGCTTTCAAACAATTCCTGAGGTAATATAACAAGATTAGGGCTGCTGGCAGTTACTTTGTCTATAAATAGTCTTGAAACCACCCTTCCTTTTTTTTTTTTTTTTGTCCTAGTGATGTATTCAGATTTCAGTTCATCTTTTGTGCTACCTTCCAAACACCTAATGTTTGGATGTTCCACAGAAGGCGCTCTGAAGATGGTTTATTGCATACCATTAGTATGATTCCAATCTCAACTTCTGTGTTTTCTCTTAAATATAACATGGGTGGCAAATTTGATCACATTTGCTATTTTGCAAAGAGCCTAAGAACAGTTTCTGATTTACAAATCCCAAGGAGTGAAAAATGATATGGAGCTGTGCAGTCTGCTGAGTAGACTTGTGAGCTTACACCTGTAAATATTTTAAAGTAGTATTGTTGTGGTCTTTCAAGACATTTTTTGGCTCCAGAGTGATGAGACATGGTATTCAGAATCCCATAAAGAATTGCGTAGTTGGTAAATGAACAAGGAATTGACAGAAACATTGGCGTTGGAACAAATACTCTAGCGGATGGCCAGAGGCAACTGTTTATCCTAGAGGATGAGCAGGAGGATTTCATCAGAGGATGATCTGATGAATCCTAAATGATCAAATGAGGAAGAAGTAAATAGGCATAGATACAGCTGTTAATGACTATTAAAAACTACAAAACAACGGTTGCTTTGCTTGTTACTTTGCCTGCCTCCAAAACTTCAATTACTTTGCCTACATTGTTTGTTGTGACCAGGGTGAAATTAGAGCATACAAAAGGGGTTTAGTTACAAGTAGCAAATGGTACATAGGCATTTGTTTTTCAAACAGCAGAAATGACAGGGCTAGGAAAATTAAACTGCAGGAATATTAATATCAGCATTTTCAGGCTTGTCTTATTGCCGCTATTGACGGTAGCTGTCACAATTTTGATTATGTTGTACATTCAAATTTACAGGCCTTGCTTACCTTCATGATCTAAAGGGGAATTTCAGTGGTCCCTTCTGAAATTCAGCGGCATGCATCAAGCTGTACTCCCCACCAGGAATCCATCACATCGATCAGTTATTTTTTTGCTTTTGTGAAAAGTGCTAGTTCTCATGGTCAAGCAGAAGTTTTAGAGGAAAAAAAATGAATAAATGAATTAAAACCCCCTCTGAAGCATATCCCTTTTTCTCTATACCTCTTATTGTAAACATACAATAATGTATTTTGCCATCACAAAGTCAGGCTTGTCCAGTCTCAGAGCTCTGATGTTTTACCATCTTTTTCAGCAGCATGGGTTAAATTGTGACAACAGAAAGAATGAGCTAGCTCATAGCCATTCTCTTACAATAGCTCAAGAGAATGATTTAGGTTGAAGGGGACTTGTGGAGGTTGTCCCTGCTGAAGGAGGGCCAGCTTTGGAGTGAGATCAGTTGCTCAGGGTCATCATAGACATGAAGTCAAAACATGTCTATTTGACAGGACAAAAAAAAATCAAAAGATATACAGATGAACTTCTGCTGAAACAGTGCTTAATTCATCTGACTCATTTGACAAAAATTAGAAATGGTTAAAAATAATTTTTGACATGAGGAAAGATAGGTCATGAAACTAAACCAATTTATTTATGCCATTTTCTTTATATATTTTTTATATATATACCAAAGTCTAACACTTTTATCCTGAGAGTTGTTTTTTAAATCTTTTTAGTTTAAATCAGAAAAATAAAAAAGAAAAAGCAAGCCTTAAGATAAACACTGAGGCAGAAAAGAAAAGTTTTACTTTGGATTGTCTTTTAAAGAAGGTCTGTCTGCCTACCTTGTTAGCACCCATTAAGTCCATCTGCTCCAGGTTACTTTGTTTCTCATGTTTCTCTGACCTCTTAAACCTCTAGCAGATTTGGCTTTTTCTGTTGAATGTATGCTAACTGGTTGAATTGATTATTCCATGAAATGGAATCCCATGGGTTTCTCCATGAAGTGTGTGATGAACTGTTGAGCATTTCCTGTTGGAAGACAAGCGGCAGGTGGCACATGATACATGCCAGAAAGCAGAGGGATAGACTTGATTAGTCCTACAATTATGCATTTTTGAAGTTGCAAGACCTTAAAAATTCATCAGTCAAAGATACCCTGAAGGAATGAACATGAAAATTTCATTATTCCAGTAAAAAAAATGAAATTTTGGTTTTATTGCTTGGGTCCAACCATCTCTCTGCTAACCCAGGATGCAGTCATAAAACTACTATCTGTGTCTTAGGCTCTGTGCCTTATTATTAATAATCAAACACAGTGAGATGGTTTGTCATGGCTACGTCAAGTTGCATTGTTACTGGTAACTGAAGGCTTAATGAATCCAGGACTCACAATTTATGGGAGCTTCAGCCAAAGGTTTTTTTCTGGTATTTGATTACAGCCTTGCAAAGTCAGCAGCTTTGACACTGCTTAAACACTGGATTAAGGATTAGAAGGTCTTGTTGACCCAGCTCAATTTGACTATGGGACAAGTTGACTTAAGCTCCCTGTATGTCATCCTCCCTTCTATAAATGGAATGTAATAATTACCATCCTTCCATGACAGACTATTTTAGATGGTGGCTAAAGACTTCCACAGAACTGGTTGGTGTTAAAAATATCTAGTATACCAAATATCTAGTGTACCAAATAATCAGTCTGGATTTGTCTGATAAGCCTGCATTCAAGAATAAATCTACCAGCAAAAAGTTAAATAAAATACCCCACCTAGGTGACCCTTTATTCATCCATCATCAGGGAAGTAAACAGTTTATCTATGACTGCCTGTCTCACTTATCTGTTACAGTCTATTTGTTCTTCCTGTAATTACTGCATTGGATGTGCTGAAATATCCTCTGATTCACATCCAAACCATTTTCAGAAACACTCTTTCATTCTGGTGTGATATTTCATTGGTCAGTAAATATGAAGAGGTGCTCAAGACTTGCTTTATTACAAAGTTCTGGATAGCATCATGAACTTATTGCTGCATGAGGTTCCAGTTTGAATGAAAAACTCATTTCCTGCATAATCTGAATGCCAAGAGCTGGCACACACACAAATGTGCCTCTCCCCGGTAATAAGAAACTAAGTCAAGGCAGTCCCCCTTCAGTGGGATACTCTCACCTCTTCTGACATTGTCTCTTTATTATGAGCTCCAGTTTTATTTTAACTTTTAAAAAAAGAGACCACCACATTTAGACTTTTCTATTTCTGTATTTCTATAGTTTTGATCATTTCACACCTTGTCCTTGTGCCTTAAGTGTGAGGAAGAGAGATCTAGCTGGCTGCCTGAGGTGGGACAGACGTTAAGACCATGAATAAACTTCCCTTGCAAGGAAGGTAATGGAGATGACCTAAAAGGATGGCTGCTTGTTTGGCTGCATCACATACTCTGAAGCAAAGAGAGTGAGCACAAGAATGAAGCCCATTTTGGGGCATGGAGCAGCTGTACTTGCTCTCTAGAGAAGCTTATTGCTTGTGTATGCCTGTGGTTTCCTGGGTATACATCTAACTTGTCTGTGAGACCACACAGTTTTAATTCCCACCCCCAACTGAAAGGTGATAAATGAGGAGACTCAAAAGTTTGTTGTATGTCAGAAAGTGTGTAGCATCTACTGGGGGATTTAGGAGGACAGTGCTAGTTTCTGTGCCTAAGCAAACTGAGTCCCTGATGCCAGAAGAAATATAGATGTGTTTCCATATCTGTACCAAGACCTGGAGAGATGGTGTCTAGGCTTTGCACAAGAAGATGAGAGCAGACCACATCCAGATTTTTTGCCTAATGCATTTTCCTGGTTAAAATTTTAAAAACTGTCATCTTGGGGTTCGTCATGCTTTTTTTTTCCTGCTGAGAAGCAAGGTCTTGTGTTTTGCTTTTTACACACGCAGGAATGATCATGTTCAAAGAGGAACAAGATCTCAGTGTAAGATTTTGGAATGATTTTTTAGTTCTGAGCCTTATACCATTGGGAAGTTAATGGTCTAATGGCTATCTTTTTTTTTCATTTTTTTTTTCTTTTACTTGCCTGTACCTTTTTATTCTTCCACTAATATTTCTGGAATATAGTGCCAACCTTGCTTTAACATTATTGGATGTACACTGTAATTTACCACTAGAACTGACAGGTTGCTTCTGGGGATTTCTGTGTACAGTATTTTGATTTAAAAATAGAGTAGTGCAAGGTTATAGGAAAAAAGTAGAGCAAAACCCTTGCCAAGGCAAGTCATTACTTTGAAGACAATCTTTTTTCCTTACCCTAGTATTCTTTCATAAAATAGATTTTTAAAAAAATGATTACTGTACATATGAATTGGTCATGTACCATGTATGATGGTACAATTTCCCCAACTTCAATGAGGAAAGTAAAAATTCTGTAGTGCTCCAATACTCAGAAATCTACATTGCTTTTGATAACAAAAAAAAAGAAACAAAACATACTTACTGGTATTAACTTTAGAAGAAGCAGGACTTTGAGAAAGTCAACAATATCCTTTATAAAATTATCACTACAGGCTCTTGAATAAAGGGTAATGACATTATATGCAGGTGTGAGTTGCTTATCACACTTCTGGAAAATGTGTCAGACTGAAAAGTATGAATAAACATTAAAAACTTTTTAAAGGACTACAACAGCATATAAAACTGTTAAAAGAAAGTTGGGGTTTACTTTCCTTTAAGTAAAATATTTTCCTTGGATGCTGTTTTGTTTTAATGAGCACTGACTCTTAAGGAGCATTTTATTGTCCTCACTGCTGTCAGTCTCTTCTCATGAAGCACGCTTAAGTTAAAATTCTGGCTCTTGCCAGTTATAACCGACCGTATTTTCTTAGAAAAAGACATTTTCCATCTTACTTGGGACCTGTTGCTTTACTTGTTTGAAAACTTTGACTTATTATGGCTAAAATAATGAAAGAAATTGCACATTATGCCTGTTTTCTGGATTGCTCAGATAAAGACCACTAAAAATCTTAAGATTTAAAGATCTTAACTTTGCAAGGGTTTGGCTTTTACTAAAGTTACATTTTTAATTCTTTTTAGCTTATTGATTTAAGATTAATGGCTTTTAATGCTGATTAAGGCCAGGTTGCTTATACTGCTTAAAGCTTTCTTTCTTTGATTTATCTCCTTGACTGTTTCTATAATCTGAAGTGAAATGTAGCCCTGTTTAGAGTTGCTCTAAAATAATATTCTTTACTAATTACTTTATAGTCAGTATTAGATACTGATGAAAATGAATGGAAAAGTCTAATTAAAACAGAGGTAGTGTACAATGTTATTAATATTATAATATCAAATACAAAATGCCTGGCAAGTATGAGAAAAATGTGTTCAAGAGTTAAATAGTACCTTGGGAATGAAAGAAATTTTAAAACTCTTCACTGCTGTCTATTTCCTTTTCCCTTGATCCACTTAATCAAAAGCTATTACTTCTTAGAGAATTTAGTCAGGAGAGGCAAGGATGAAACATAAATACTGAAAGACTTATTACCTGTAAGCTTAAACAACTTTGATGTATTTAACTGTCTATAACACTAAATAAAAAAACCCAAAACAAGTAAAAAGCAAAATAGGTAAATAGTATGTGAGATTGCAAATTTAGGCAGTTTAATTTGTAAGTTTTTCTGTTAGGTTTTAGTTTGGTTTGCTGTTGGTTTTCCAACTTCATCCTGGACTGAATCAAAAGATTCTGTAGCCAGCAGATCAAGGGAGATGATTCTCTCCCTCTGCTCTGCTCTGGTGAGACCCCACCTGGAGCACTGCCTCCAGCTCTGGAGTCCTCAGCACAGGAAAGATATGGACCTGTTGGAACGTCCAGCAGAGGGCCATGAAGATGATCAGAGGGCTGGAGCACATCTACTATGGTATGAAGACAGGCTGAGAGAGCTGGGGTTGTTCAGCCTGGCGAAGACTCTGAGGAAACCTATAGCAACCTTCCAGTACCTAAAGGGGGCCCACAGGAAAGATGGGAAGGGACTCTATCAGGGAGTGTGGCAAGAGGATAAGAGATAATGGTTATAAACTGAAAGAGGGGAGATTTAGGTTAGATATCAGGAAGAAATTATTTACAGTGAGGGTGGTGAGACACTGAAACAGGTTGCCCAGGGAAGGTGTGGATGCCACAGTCCCTGGAAGTATTCAAAGCCAGGCTGGATGGGGCTTTGAGCAACCTGGTGGGAGCAGTCCCTGCCCATGACAGGGGATTGGAACTCGATGATCTTTAAGGTCCCTTCCAACCAAAACCATTCTATGATCTATGATTTGTGCAGTATTCCAGTTGCCTCTACCTCCTGGTTGGGGGGTGTCTATAACAAACTCCCACCATGTCTGCCTTATTGACGGTCCCCTTCCTTCTTACCCCTAAGTGCTCAACGCTCTGATTCACAATGTTAAGCTCTAGGCAGTCAAAACTGCCCCTCCCATACAGGGCCAGACCACCATCTCTCCTTCTAGTCCATCCTTTCTTAAAAGCGTGTAGCCATCAGTCGCAGCACTCCCGGTCGCACCATTCTTCCCACCACGTTTCTGTGATGGCAACTCTCTCTTGCTTTCCTGCTGTACAATGGCCTCCAGCTCCTCCTGTTGGATGCCCATGCTGTGTGCATTCATGGAGATACAATTCAGCTGGTATGATTGTCCTGACACTTTTTGAGGGGGACAAGCCCTAATTCCCACCTGAGTGTGTGCTCAGACACTTGTGTGGTTACCAACCTATCACTGTCCCTCATGTCTTCACTATCATATGGATCACCATTGCCCACCTCCACTGAGACCAAAGACTGCAAGACCATGCTAGCGCTTTGACCCACAGGCATTGGCATGCTGCTCCCAGGCTCCACATCAGTAATCCTGATTTCATCCTCATCCCCCTTCAAACCTAGTTTAAAGCCCTTTGAAGGAGCCCTGCTAACTTTTGTGCCAGGATCCTTCTTCTCTTTTGGGTTAGGCTTTCCCTACCTGTTGCCAGCAGGCCTTAAGGACATCCGACTCCGAGAGTGGGTTCAGAGGACGGTGACCCAGGTGGTGAAAGGGCTGGAGGGCAAGACTTAGGAGGAGCACCTGAGGTCACTTGGCTCATCCAGCGTGGAGAAGGTTAAGAGGTGCCCTCGTGGCAGTCTACAACTTGCTCAATAGGAGGAGAATGGTGGGGGGTTCTGATCTGCTTGCACTGGTGACGAGCGATAGGACAGGAGGAAATTCAAAGAACCTGTGTCAAGGGAAGTTGAAACTGGACGTTAGTAAGAGGTTCTTCACTAAGAGGGTGGTCACTCAGACACTAGAAGAGCCTCCCCAGGGAAGTGGCCATCGCACCATGCTTCCAGTGGGCACCCAGGAGCACCTGGAGAAGGCTCCCAGTCATAAGGCTGAAGTTTAGGTAGTGCTGCGAGGAGCAAAGAGTTGCACTTGGCGATCCTTATGGATCAACCCCCGATTGAGAGGGTACAATGTGGAGGGCCATAGGAGGCTGGGGAATTTGGTGGTAAGCCGAGCCCCAGGGAGGCAGACCTGCTTCCCAAAAAGGCAGGTCTGGTTGGCAGAGCAGGGGAGTAGTGCATGAATTCTTCTTTTTGCTTTGCTTTGCTTTGCTTTGCTCTGGCGTGTAGCTCTTGCTTTACCTACCGGAGCGAATTAG
>BJBW01018024.1:0-11151 GCA_004320125.1 Scolopax mira | reverse complement strand
AAAAAAATGATCTGTGTAAGAGAATGTGAAACTGAGTACCGATTTAAGAAGAGCAAACAAACTACTACCCTTCTTTTTTTATAAACTCAAGCAGAGAATTTCTAGGTGTTCTACAGAAAGGCATTGTATCGTGCAGATGCCTCCAGTAGCACATAAATGACAGTGGGTACAATGTTAATTACAGTGTTAATGGTGTGTGAAGCATTGCATGCTGAAGTTGAATTGCTCAGAGGAATGTATTGTCTTCTTCTTGGTGTGGAATTGACAGAAAAGAGGAATGCAAGTGAACTGGAATGAATGCAATCCAGAGTTACCAGTGTCTTCTTTGCTATCCACAGGTACACAGATGAAGAGTCTAGAGTATACCTGCTTGATAGGGGTAATACCAGGGAGAAGGAGGCCCAGAAGGAGAGAGGATCAGAAAAAGGGAGGTTAGAGGGAGAAAGGGAATGGGAGGAACAGGAAACTTTAGATTTTTTCGTTGATAAAGAGACTGGGAAAGAAAAGTTTAATGACTCTGAAGGGGAGGACACAGAGGAGACAGAGGATTACAGACAGTTCAGAAAGTCTGTCCTGGCAGATCAGGGTAAAAACTTTCCTACTGCATCTCACCGGAATGCTGAGGAGGAAGGAACCAAATACAAATCTAAAATACCAATCAAGGGCAATAGAGAGAGCGATGGATTTAGAGATGAGAAAAGTTATAAGCTTAAAGAGACTAGCTATGTAGTGGAAAGGCCTAGTGCAACAAAAGATAAGCACAAGGAAGAAGACAAGAGTTCTGAGAGACTAATGATGAAGAAAGAAACTCAGTCACCTGAGCAGGTAAAGTCTGAAAAGCTCAAAGAACTCTTTGATTACAGTCCCCCTCTACACAAGAATCTGGATGCGAGAGAAAAATCCACCTTCAGAGAGGAGAGCCCACTTAGGATCAAAATGATAGCCAGTGACTCCCATCGTCCTGAAGTTAAACTCAAAATGGCACCAGTACCTCTTGATGATTCCAATAGGTAAATTATTCCACCTTACACTGTGGTTCTCCACCCGCCTCTAGTGTCGTTCGTCTTTATTTAAACTAGCGGTTTCTTTTTTGTGTGTCTTTTTTTTTGTTGTTGATGCATTTTAGACCTGCTTCCTTGACTAAAGACAGGCTGCTTGCTAGCACTCTAGTCCATTCCGTCAAGAAGGAGCAAGAGTTCCGATCCATCTTTGACCACATTAAGTTGCCCCAGGCCAGCAAAAGCACGTCAGAGTCATTTATTCAGCACATTGTGTCCTTGGTTCACCACGTCAAAGGTATGTGTTCAGTTTATCATACCCAATACACGTCTGACAACTTCATTTAAGCCCGTTTGCTGTCTCTAGTACAGAAAGGTTTCAGCCCTCTCTTAACGTTGCTTCAGTCAGACTTTCTTTTGAGGTGCACAGAAAAATATCTAAAAAAATAATAGTCCCAGAAGCTAGAATCAAAAAATTAAACCAGACTCGAGCAATGAAGAGCATAATAGCAGTTATACTCTGTTTCTGGATACTTTTTTGAGCCTAAGTAGTATATAAAGTTTCATTATTTTTTAAAAATTTTTTAAATATTTTTTTGGTGTAGTTTAAACATACTACATTCATCAATCATTTCTTATTTAGTGTTATTTTAATGGCTCTAACACACAATTTTATATGAAGTGGGGCAGCGTGGGTTGGCAAATGCCCTTGTCCTTTACACTGTAAATACAGTGGCATTCCTTTTGCAGCACCCCAGAGCTCATTTCTGTGTTCTTACTTTATCAAAATAATAAGATGTTAAAAAAATTGTGCTCTAAATGATACAAAATACACTGAGATATTTCATTTTATTCCTATTTGAGGGTATTGTAGTACTGGAGCCAGGAATTTTACTTACAGTGGTTTAATAACCCTCCATTAAATTAATTATACACTAATTATTTTCTGATTCAACAGTAGTGGCTGTTGCTTAATAGAAATGCCCTAAAGCACCAAGCCAACCAACAACCAAAAAAAACCAACCCCAAATAAAAAAACCACCGAAACACAAATCCAAATTGTCAAAGTAGATGCATTTCATTTGGGACATGTATCTTGTCAAAGTGTGTTTTGGTGGAAGAACAGATAGATAATCCCTTAAAATTCCATGGGGATAATACCTGGAGAGTTTTTTTTAAATCTGTTTTTTCCATAATATTTACTTTATTTCACTGGGCTGTTGTTTTGTTCTGGTGTTTAATTTACTGAGATAATATGGGAGAATTTGCTGGTAGGAGATAGTGTTGCTGTATCATCAGACAGAGGGGGAATGTGGAAATGCTTAATTAGGTGACCACATTGAGTCTATCGCTCTGTAAGCATTGTTTTCTAAGATGCTTTAGCTTTTAAAATTGCAAAGATCTGCATGCTAGAAATATGTGCTAAGGTTCCCTTAAAAGTCTTATTTATTGGCAAAATTGTGATTACTGAGGCCAAATGATTTGCTGCATTTTGAATCGTTTATAAAGAAGAGAGTAAATAGCAATAATAGATTATGATAATGCATTAGATGAAAAAAAAATTCTTATTGGGACAGCTGTTTAGAGTATAATGATCTTTGTTGTGAAAGTATCTATTTTATTGATATGTAAAGAGATTTAAGGCTCAATCCAATGAGAGCTTCTGTAAGTTTGTGCTTATGATACATATGTAGGCTGTAGGTAAAATAATATTCCTGAAAAACTCTCACGTGCTGATCACAGAATAGATTGTTTCTCTGTAAACTTTTGTGTATTAAACGAGTACCTGGTAAATGTAACAGTTTTAACAGCCTATCTGGTCAAGTTATTAGAATATGTACAGTTACAGTTGTTTATGAAAGCAGAACCTCTCTTTAAGTTTCAAATTTATTGTGGTCTGTGATCAGATTTTTAGTAACTCTTTTGACAACTTGAAGTTATGTTCGTTATTGGTGTGATGCGACCAGTCTGAACAGCTCTTTATTAATGTAGAGCTGAAAATGCCCAGTGATGTTTTCTTTTTCATTGTAACTAGGTCCTGGAATGTGTTTTGAAATGGCAAAATCCATGTTACAAAAGTAAAATAGCTGTTGAAAGATACAGATGCCAAACAGGCAAAGTTGAACCTTCTGTCTTCCTGGCAAAAAAATGGCATAAAAACAGAGTTGCTAGCTCAAATTCCTGTGTTTGATGGAATTATGATTGAGGCACTACCCTTGTAGTGGCCGTTTCAAGTTTTAATGGTTGGTTATGAGACAAATGCTGGATGGCGGGCGGTAAGTTGATACAGATGTATGTTGACCTGTTAAGCGGATAGCTTGCTTCATATGTAACATTTCATAGCCCATGACTTTATGTATTTCTAGATAGTACATTTTAAACACATTTGTTGAGCTGGTTTAAGAAACTTTTCGCTGTTGCTAATTTAACTGTCTCTGAAGGAAAGAGAAAATCTGTCAGAGAAGTTGTCAAGTTTGCCAAGATGCCAGATGCTTAAATGAATTTATTTACATCTAGGTGTGTTAGTTGTCTTGGATCGTTTATCATCACAACTTCAAATCAAGAAATTGTATTCCTTTTAAGAAATGACTTGTTAGATCACTCATTTAGTTATTGAAGCATACATTACTTAAGTGTTTTCACTGAATTAACTCTAAGTTAAAGATGAGATAAATAATAAATTGTACTTACTGTGAGTATTCATGACTCAGAGTGATACCATTTTTTCTTACGTGCAAAGTATAAAATAACTGTTAAGAAATTGCTCCTTTCTCTTTCATTAGAAGAAAATCTTGTTGAATATGAGCAAGTCTGATCAGTAAATGATGCTTGAGTTTTATATAATACAGTCATGGCATAGTTACAAGTAGCCTTGCAGTGATGCTGTGCACTGTTACTTTGTTTGGGTTACAGAATGTGTAAAAATAGGGAAAACACCGCATTTGCTTGTCCTGATATAGATTTATTGAAAATATTATGTTTTTTGCCTGCTACTTGCCTTTCTGTCAGGAGTAAAATACCTGTCAGTTGAATTAAACTAATGAAACAGTGTTTTTTCTATTGTAACCAACAGAGCAATACTTCAAGTCAGCTGGAATGACCCTAAATGAGAGGTTCACTGCATATCAAAAAGCTACTGAAGAACAGTGTACCCGGCAAAAGAGCCCAGAAATACATAGGTATATGTTAACTGCATTATATTTTGAGTAAAATGTCTGTTAATATTTCTTTTGAGAACTCAAAATATTTTCTCTAACCTGTATGGAGTAATGAATCGATTTCTATGTAAATAGAAGATGCCATAAATACTCCCCCCAAATTTCCTTCTGTCAAAGAGAACTCATCTGAGCCACGTCTGGCTTCATCAGTGGTTTGGTAGGAGATGTCTTCTCTACCTCTGTATCTCCTCTGGGATATACTTACTTTTCTCACATGCAGTGCTCAAATATTGAGGGGTGTATGTCTGGAAGATGACAGGAAGCCCTGTAGGTGCATCTTTATTCTGCAGAGTGAAGTGTTCCATCTTGTACTGTTGTAGTTTTTTTGTGTGTGTGTTAATTTACAGCAGTTTTTTTCAAAAGTCTGAGAGGCTGGAAGGTAAGAAGGTAGGTGTGCAGACATAGTTTCTGATCAAGTGCTATAATTTTTTGATGCAGTGTACTGTATTTGTGTTGCATGTGAGGATATATTCTCTCCCTATTCAGTATCCAGTTTCGTAAGTTTTCTTAATTATTAAGTATTTTTGACTTTATAGTAAACTACCGTAATGTTCACGATTTCTTGGGGAGTGGGTTTTCAACTGGCTATATAAGCTGATCTTTTGAAATAACTCATTAGACTTTTTTTGTATCTTCAAAGACACACTTTAAATGTGAAAAACTGCCTATTTTCTCTATTTGTATTTTTAGCATACTTCACAAGAGAACCAAAGTTTTTAATTTTTAGTCTGCTTCTGTATTAAGGTGGTGGAGCTTTATATGCAAAGAGGCTGTTCTACTGCAGAAATGCTTTCTCTCTCTGTTTTCTGTGGAAAAGAAATGTCTGAGGCCATCAGTAGTCACACGCGTGTATGGCAAGACACTGCTTTTATTTTACATTTAGGAGGATTGACATCTCTCCAAGTACCCTGAGGAAGCACACCCGTTTATCAGGTGAAGAGAGAGTATTTAAAGAAGAAAATCAAAAAGTAGGTTCTAAGTAAACTTCCTATCTACGTTTCTAAACTTAATTTCTTGTGTTTCCCTTTAAATCTGAACTTCAACATATAAAAACGTATAAATCATAACTTGTATATATTGTATCTGGAGTACTTGCATTTACAACAATGGTTGCTTTTTTCCTCTTTGAGTAAAACTTATTACTGAGAAGCCAATTTATTTAGCAAGATTTTGCTGTATTGATAACGTGGTGCATAAGGTCAAGCTTTCTCCCGCTCTTCCTTTCTTCTTGGACATTTCTTGAGCAATTTTGGGTCACTCGCTGCCCAAGGACAGAGAATAGCAGGGGGGTGGGAGGGAAGCACCGAGGTGGGCGGCGAGTGCTACGGTTGAATTGCAAAGGTGCTTGTGCTCTGTTAAAAACAACTTTCCAGAAGAAATGAATACTTTTAACATCCTCCCAAACCATCTATCATCATCTGCCAGCATCAAAAAACAGATACCCCTTTGGCTTGATGGGAAGACTTGTTTGAAACTGAAATTCTTAGCTGTTCTTTTTTTCAGATCTAGCCACTGCACGTAAAGGGCGTTCACTTAAAGTTAATTTGTAACTTTAAAGGCTATCTTGCTTTTTTTTTTTTTTTTTTTTTTAAATGGATGCACAACTTGCCTTTTCATTTGGATTCTCTTCTGGATGTTTTATTTCAAAATTTTGTTCCAAAATACATATTTGTTTACAGGGAGATAAAAAATTAAGGTGTGATTCTGCTGATCTTCGGCATGACATTGACCGACGTAGAAAAGAGCGAAGTAAAGAGCGAGGAGACTCAAAGGGTTCCAGGGAATCCAGTGGGTCAAGAAAGCAGGAGAAAACTCCAAAAGATTACAAGGATTACAAATCTTACAAAGATGACAGGTAAATATTTCAAGTCCCTCTATAGGTTTTTAGCTTCTAATTAGCCTTTTTTAATTGTAAAGCTTAATTGCTTTCAATTTTCAATGTATAATGGAACATTTAAATTTAAACAATTAAAATTATTTGTTTTACAGCAAATATGTATTATCTGTCTTTTACACGGCTTATGGTGGATGAGGACAAAAACTTTGGAATAGCAAGCTAACACTGAAAAAAAAAATGACAAATTAATCTGTCCTATTATCCAGGCTACATCAGGAGGTTGGACTTCAATGCAGTTCATTTCTATAAACAGTTTGTGTAAGAACTTTGGTTCGTTATGCTTGATTCCGCACTTTTTCAACTCATAACACCCAGAGTATGAGATTCTTACTGATATTTAGGTTTTAACATGGGTGAGAAGGGGAAATGTAATTTTTGTCTAAAGCCAGGGGTCTGTTTTTAAGAAAAAAAATGTTAGCATATCTCAGTGGATACTGTGTAGCAGTGGTAAGAGTTACTTCAGGTATGACCTTCCTTTGACTAGAATATTAAAACCTTGTAAATCGGGTCACATTAGTACCACTGTGGGGTTACTAAAAGTCTTGATGTAGGGATTTGGTTTTCCCCCTGCTTTGTCCTTGGATATACGATGAATTTTTACTTATGCTTCCTGTTTCCCATTTATTTTCTGACTTGGGCTGGCTGAAAGTTTATCTTCCACTGGCTAATTCCTTACAGCCATCTACGTAGGGAAGCCCACACCGTTCTCTCCTCAACAGTGTGCAAACTGAACTTTGTAAAGTTACTGTAAAACTTTGCCTTGAGGGTTTTCTTCCCTTCATTTTTGTTTTTCTGCCTCAGATGAAAGGCAGATCTTAAAAAAAAAATTTAACAGAATGGCTTCATGGCATCAAGCCCTAGAAAAACTGTATTTGCAGTTTGCAGACTGCTGCTTTCCAACTCACTAGCAATAATATACATTTAGTGCATTTAAATGTGTAAGAGGAGGCTGGAAAGTGGCACTATACTTCACCTTAACATCTGAAATACATAACGGATATCTGACTTTATAACCAGAAGGGGGATAGATGTTTTTTTGTAAAGTATAAAGAGACCCCTTTTAGTATAGCATGTTACAGACTATCTAGTCCTTTTAAAATAGCACACAGTGTACCTTTTTATTTTTCAGTAAACAAAAAAGAGATCAAGACCGTGCTCGGTCCTCCCCATCTTCCTCCCCATCTTCTTCCTCATCCAGTTCACGAGAAGAAAAGGATTGCAAGAAGGAAAGAGATGAAGAGTTCAAAACTCACCATGAACAGAAAGAATACTCCGGTTTTGCAGGAGTCAACAGGCCAAGAGGCACCTTTGTAAGTCGCTGTCTGATTCTTCCCCCCAAATTATGAACACTTTACCAATAGTAATAGTAGAACAAATAAAATGAGGAAGTGTTGCAGTGATTAATGTTAGGCAAGACTTCTTTCATAACAGTAAGTCTTGAATTCTTTAAATCTGATGTTCCAAGCCTGTAAAGTTGTTCTGGTTTTTTGTTGTTTCCCCTCCCCCCCCCCCCCCCCCCCCCCCAACACCACCCAATAGCAGTTAATTGGGGTGTAAATATGCATTAGCGTGCCATTAAAAACCCTAGTGTATGGGTGAGGAAAAATTATTTCTTGTTTATTCCTTGCTTTTTTGTAATAGACTGATTCCAAATAGGATCTGCAAATTTACCTTTCTGTAAAGATTGAAATCTTTCTATCAGTTACCTCTTAAATCCCTGCAGGTTCTGTTTTTCCTTGTCATTTTCAGTTTGGTTTTGCCCTCCTTTGTGTGTGATGTCTATGTTAAATAGAGAATGGTATGTAATTAAAAATATACATCAACCTTAAAACAGCTGTATTGAGGAGAGGAGATGGTATACTTGTTATTTTTTGGTTTCTTTGACCTGGACTAGCCACATGAGCATGAAAGCTCACTGATTTACCTCTGAAATTTAGCATTGTGATTTGGAAAGTGACTTATTGAACACTGTAGTCTTCAGAAAAAAATTTAAAGGTGAAAATTGTAAATACTGATATTTAATTTGGAAACGTAGAAGCATTGGGAAAGACTAGGAGTCAGAAAAGGAGGCCTCGAAAAGATAAAGAATGCTTTAAAAAGGGGGAAAAAACCAAAACCAAACCACAACAAAAAAAACCTCCAAACCAAAACACATGCACACACAATAAAAGCAAGTTCCCTATTTGGGTGGGGAAAAAATGTCAAGTAGGCTTACATTGTGGGTAGGATTAATTGCATAGTTCCACAATTATTTCTTTGTATAAGCCTCTAAGACTAAATAATGCTAAAAGGCATTGTTCAGTGTAAATGTAAATTGAATTGTTTGTAAAAGGAGTTTTGAACTACTGCCTGAGGGTGTCTGAAGTGCATGTGGGGTGTGCAATGCTACAGTTAAGGTTTCAATCTTCATCTTAAGAACTGTAGCTACTTAGAAGAAAATCCAAAATTTTTAACACTAAAAATGCATAATTTCCTCCGTTCTTGTCTGGCTTTAATATAATTATTCTAAGGAATAGCTGTGTGGCATAAATATATAAAACCTTAGGTGAGATAGGCATCAAATATGACAATATTGGCAGAATTTCTAGCTGGATAAGCAGTGGCATCAAGTTAAAAATAGAGCTTAAAACCCCTTCCTAAGGAGAATAATTGGTGGAAGCCTTAATGCTTTATAAAATCAGATTGTACATATCGTGAAAGAAATGCTACTTTACATGAAATTCAAGTAGGTGCAAATTGAAAGTTTAATAGACTGAACTCCTGGTGACTGCCAGTTCTGACTGTGCATTAACAGCTGGTTAATAGTCCCTAACGACATATGTGGTCACCTACAGCCTTATGAACCAAAATGTGTCTGAAGAGGCCACCCTGTTGGCTCAGATCTTCTCTTCAGGGATATGGCTTGGATAGTACTGTAAGACAGAATGTCTTTGTAATTCAGGGTAATAGTGGTTCCAGGAAATCCTGCTTTGCTTTTGGAGTAAAGAAAATGTTTCAGTTGTGAATCGTTCCCAAAGCAGGAAACCTTGGTACCCTGGGAGAGTGCAGCTTGCTGGATACATGACTTTAATATAAGCCAAGCTGTCAAGTCCATGCAAATCAGCAATGATTTTACAGTAACTCACACTGATAGGCTATAATGTTTAATTCTAGGCTTCTTGTATATAAACATCATGAGTAGTTTTGAAGTAGGAACACAGAAATAATGCTAAGTAGAGTCTTCTAATGACATTGTCATTAATATCCAGCCCCGAAAGAACTCTGTGGAACAGTTCTGTTCAAAAGGAGTTTTTCTACAGAAAATAACTTTGTCCTTTTTGTGATGATCTCTGCAGTAAGCAAGCCCATAAAAATAGTGCCACAGTAAATTTCACCTTCCATATTTCTTTGCCTGAAAGGTGACCTGAAGGGGGATGACCACTGTTAATGCAGTGTGTGGGAAAGCTCTAGATACTTTCCTTAAAGGGAATCTGATCATAAGACCTGATACCAGGAAATCTGTCTCTTCCCCCTTCCCCCAAACCTGTCATCATTTTGTCTCTACATCCTTTAAAAATGTCCAGTATAAATTCTGCACAAACATTGGAACGTTGTGGAACTAATTGTGCATAATACTCCTTCTTTCACGTTAGTTAATTATATCTTTTTTTTGGAACATACTGACTTTTAACAAATGAAACTAATTTCCAGTCAGATTTTTGTGTAGTTACTCTGGAGACCCAGTTCTGTGTTTTTAACTGGGCTGGTTTGGGAAATGTTGGTTTGTAGTCACTAATGGTTTTAGCAGTCCATCTTCCCAGCCTAACCTTTTTTTCTCCTCTGGAATGGAGAATGTAAGCTCTTGTTTAATGTTTTCGATGAGCTGAAATTTTATGTGCTATGGGAATTTATTGCTATGAGACTTTTTAGCCTAACATTTTAAAATGCTGTGAATTCATGTAGAATATTTAAGACACTAATTGTCACTTCAGACATTGCAGCTCTGTACAGTACATACTGTTGAGTTTTTTTTAAGTAACGAGATTACTCGTTTGAAATTCAATTTGGCTTTAACTACCTTTCTGAATCTTAATTGAAAATGTGGTTATCCTTTGAGAACTGCATTGTTTGTATGTATTCTAGAGTAACTTTCTCATAACTGATATGACTGACTCCATAAATGATCTTTCTTTTCCCCCTGACGGTTCACTCCCTCTTTAAATCTAGTTTCTCTGTTTGTTTTTGTCTGTGAACAGCTTCAGAAGCTTCCTCTGACCTTTTGTTGCTACTCACTGGTTTACCAGCAGCCAAAGGAAATTTCTTTTTGGTGGTTGTGGGTGAATTTATGCCAAGAACTCAAAATGTGTTTCAATTAAGTTAATAGAATCATTATTTCAAAGTGAATGCTTGACTATATTACTTAAGGTAATACGTGAATTTTAATTTGATTTTACACTTGCAGATACTGTAATTACTCACAGAAAGAGCATTTTCAGTAATAGAGAACTTGAACTCTTTTTTGTGGTTTTATGTAAATGGATTAAATGACATTTTGGTTAATCAGTTTCGAATTAGGGGCAGAGGAAGAGCCAGAGGAGTCTTTGCTGGAACAAATACTGGTCCCAGCAACTCAAATACTACTTTTCAGAAGAGGCCGAAGGAAGAGGAATGGGATCCTGAATATACCCCAAAAAGCAAGAAATACTTCTTGGTGGGTGTGGAGAACTCGATATCTTATGCATGCTTTTGTTTTTTCAAATTTTCTACAACTGTAGAAGTAGCATGCATGTAGGGACAGGGGCTTCAGTTCCAAATCATGACAATTTCGGGGTTGTTGTAGTGCCTGGTTCTGCCTCTCTTGTGTCTCTTTTGTGTCAGGCTGGCAATAACCGAGGCCTGACACAGAACACATCTCCAGAACTTCCATCAGTAAGTGGAGAAGGCGGCAGACTCAGACTAAAATTATTGAGACCAAATTTTAAACCAAAAAGGGTTGTGCTCTGTTTCTCTGGATGTATGTCTGTGTGGCATTTGAGCTTTGTCTTAGGTTTATCTGAAG
>BJBW01018018.1:0-12322 GCA_004320125.1 Scolopax mira | reverse complement strand
GTGGATCTGCTCTGGTGGGGGGGTTGGACTAGATGATCTCCAGAGGTCTCTTCCAACCCCATATCATTCTGTGATTCTGCAAAAGGGAGAGATGGTCCATGGCAGGAAGGGTGCCTGATGTAGGAACTTCTCAGTGGTTTCGAAGGGAATGCAGGTGCTTGAACCGTTTCCTTGAACCAGACTCACCAACCCAGGCTGTACCAGGAAACACAAACCAGCAAATGCACAGTTAACACCTGCCTAATCAAGCAGATGAAGGAGATATGAAAAAAAACCCACCCTTGATATGCAGGGGATGTCTCAGTGCATGCAACAAAACACCCTTGTGGTGATGTTGTTTGCATGATCGTAACATGTTAAGCGTCCCAGCCATGGACCACACTGAAACATGGCAGGTGCCACATGACATAAATAGGTATTTTTAGAGACTCCAGGTGCAGTATTTTAAGGCCCCAGCAGAGAGAACTGCGACTGCAATATCACCAGTGCAATGCTATTTGATTACTATTTTTCAGTCTCTTTCATCTACTTGGAAAAGAAGTCTTCAGGGCTGTTCTGCAGCCACTTCACGTTGTATGTGGCAATTAACACCAGGGTTCATTAGCAATAAGGCTGTTACCTTCCTTTTTCTTTTTATCTATATGTTTCATACTGCAGCTGTCTTGGTCTCCAGAGCAGTAAGCACTATGCAAATGACCATTTGCTGGATAATTTGGAAGGGAAGAAGGATGCTGGAAACTCTCAGTTCAAGTCCCAAATAAACCACAGGTTTCCAGTTGCCTTGGGCAAGTCACTTAATCCCGTCTTCACAACAGAAACGAGCATTTCTTTACCTGGCAAAGAAGCTGAGAGCACAAACCCATTAAAGATGGCAAGGAGTTCAGATCCTATAGTGATAAGCAATTACTTAATACCTATGCAATGTTTGGGAGCATACGTCGGTTGTTTCAAAATATAGACAGAACCACTTGGTCTGATGAGCACGTGAGAGATTTCCTCAGGAACAATAAAAAAAGGCAAAGCAACAACAAAGAAACCACCAATAAACTGCAAATTGGCTCCGGAGAGATGAATGAATTCTCACCTAACTGAACATTTCTTTCTGCTGTGAACATGTGCTCTCTTGGAGACAGAAAACAACTATCTCCTGCAGAAGTTGTGCAACTAATTTGGGGATACAGAAAAGGAAACATCTACCAAAGGCAATGTGATGCCGAGTGCTACGGTTTTATAACAGAAGGAACCATACAGAGTTACAAAACAACCCAGTGTACATCTTTATTGATGATTCACAAAATCAACATCACGCACCTGATGCGCTCCAGCAGCTCCAATCTGACATTTTTCCTTGCTAGGTTTGGCTGGTTTTTCCCAGGTAAACAATATTTGCTTTTCACTCAGGGAGTGGGGAAGAAACATGCTTTACAGTAGCCATTTCGTAAGAGCAAGCGCATCGCGGCCATAACGATACTTCACAATTTTATAACACTCAAGTCTTCAAAGCACTGTGCCCCGGCATTTAATTAAAGCCTATTAAAACCTCACAGCAGTCCTGGCTCCCAGGACGTTTTAGGTCACACCTCCTTATTAAGATTTCACATAAAATCCCAGCTACGTCTCAACAACACTTACTCAGTACTTCAACAGCTTGTACTAGTCTCACGAGAATCTTAACCCTTAAATTAAGCAGGATTTATTAACACTCCTGAGGAGCACTGCCATCAAATTAACTGCGAGTGTGCTTCCGTAATCTCACCAGAACACAGATTATTTTCAATATTCTACTCAATTTTCAGTATTAAAATTACTAAGAGTTTCACGGATATAAAAATTATCTCGATTTCCTCCTCAAACACACTTAGTCACGTCCCAGAGTGCTATATACGTATCGCCACAGCAGCAGTTTTCTCCACACTGAGCTACAGGAGACAGGAGTGAGAAAACCTGGGGAAAGGAATAACATCTTTGATATTGTCAACTCCCAAGATGTACTGCAGGTAGCGTTCAAACCCCATTCCGAAGCCTCCGTGAGGAACTGAGCCGAATTTTCGGAGGTCTAGATACCTGTAATTTAAACAGACAGTTACATATGCAGCACGGTTATGCCGATGTAATGACAAAAAGCTTTTTATCTAGGGTTTGGCTTTCCATTCTTGATTACTTCCCTTTGACCCTTTAACCACTCTGGGCTTCTGCCAACGCAGCCGGCGTTGGTCAGGGCTGTGAAGAGGTGAGGTTCCCTGACAGGCAGAATTTTTTTAGCAGAAACCCCAAGTTTCTGCTAAATGCATTTAAACCAGCGTAGCTTCGCTTTGCCAATACGCTAGAATCTGTTTTGTTCAGGAGCAAGAACTCACTTAGGTGGGAAGAACAGCTCGTATCGGGAGCATCTTTGGAAGGTTTACTGTCTCAAATATTCCCAGCAGAGGCAAAAACCCAGGTTCCTACAGAATCTCAGAAGCGTTTCCACTGCTGGGGATGGGAGCCGCCTGCCTGGGTTTGTTCAGCCCTCACCATGCTTGTGTTGAAATGTGCCCTACAATAAATTCTTTCATTTTCTGTTTTCTTTTTAATAGTCTAAGTTATTTAATTTCCAGTAATTTCTTCAGAAACCTAAACTGGTCTTGCTGACTGATGAATATTTTTTTTTTCCCTTTTAAGGTAATTACTTTTTGTTACTTTTCCCCCCAAATCACTCTTACAGACTGATTCATTTATTTCTATGGTAAGTCAGCAAAAAATCTTGGACATATCTTCTCCAAAAATGAGATCCGGAACAAGACAATTCATTTTGGAGAACAGCACCTGTTGTGCACAGAAAATTCAATAAATGAAGCAGATATTCCAAATATTCAGGTGTCAAAACGAGTATGTCAAAAGTTCCCCATTTCCCAGCTGGACTGTAGCTGGTGTGAGACACAGGAACAGTATTTACAGTTGTAAACTGTCACCAACAGTTTTATTTTAATAGGAATGAAAAACATCTCAGTGGTTCTGTTGATTTACGGGGCCACTTCTGAGCTTGTTGAGGCCACAAAGTTATTCTTCTTTATATGAATTCACCAGGAAGGGACTGAGTGACTCCAGATGTATCTCATGCTTCTAATCTTTATGCACAAATATTTTATCATCCCAGTTTAAAAAAAGTAATCAAGTACACTTAAATATATATGTGTGTTTTATGTTTTACTACTTTGGTAGTTGAGTGGAGGAGAAAAAGCACTGTGAAAAAAAAAAGAAGACTGGATTGACTGTAATAAATGGCTTCCCAAATTTTAACTACTGTTAATGAACTGCAAGGAAAAATATTTCATGACACAAAAGGTACACTGTCAAAGCAAGTCTGACAGAGTGATCCCTTGCAGCTGTAGAGTTTGTTGGAGAATATTTCTATTTTGCAAGTAGAGGTGATCAGTGGCGTTACTTTGGCTTCACTGTTAACATGCAATCTTCAAGCCAACAAAATTCTGAAGCACATGGACCTCCAAGCAAGTACACTTTATATACATCTATTCAAGCAAGTACACTGAAATGTATAGAATGTATATTTTACATATAAATATATATATAAACATATACATACATACATGTGTATATACACACACTATAAAATACACCTTTTCCTTGCAGTTCATTCACTTAATCTTCAGGGCTTTTTCCCCAGTGTTTTTCCTCTCTGTTCCACTGGCCAAGCAGTAAAACTAGAAGCAGAACTTTACAGTAACAGATTATGAATTCTTAGAACAGAGAATGTGAGCCAGCAGTATGTCCAGGTGGCCAAGAAGGCCAACAGCATCCTGGCCTGTATCAGGAACAGTGTGGCTAGCAGGACCAGGGAAGTGTTCGTCCCACTGTATGGGGCACTGGTGAGGTCCCGTCTCAAGGGCTGTGTCCAGTGTTGGGTCCCTCAAACAGGAAAGACATTGAGGGGCTGGAGTGGGTCCAGAGAAGGGCAACGGAGCTGGTGAGGGGTCTGGAGCACAAGTCTTGTGAGGAGAGGCTGAGGGAGCTGGGCATGTTCAGCCTGGAGGAAAGGAGGCTGAGGGGAGGGCTTATCAATCTCTACAACAACCTGAAAGGAGGTGGATGTCAGTCTCTTTTCCCAAGTAACAAGAGAAAATGGCCTCAAGTTGCACCAGGGGAGGTTTAAGATGGATACTAGGAAAAATTTCTTCACCGAAAGTGTTATTAAACATTGGAACAGACTCCCAGGGAAGAGGAGTCACCATCCCTGCAGGTATTTAAAAGACAGGTAGACGTAGTGCTGAGGGACATGGTTTAGTGATGGTTTTCATCAGTGTTGGGTTGATGGTTGGACTCAAAGATCTTAAAGGTCCCTTCCAACTTAGACAACTCAGAGAAGTTGTGGATACCCCATCCCTGGAGGTGTACAAAGTCAGGCTGAACAGGGCTTTGAGTAACCTAGTTTAGTGGAAGGTGTCCCTGCCTATGGCAGGGGCGTTGGAACTCAATGCTCTTTACGGTTCCTTCCAACTCTAACTATTCTATGATTCAATAATTCTATAACTTCTTGCCTCTTCCTACTAGCACCGACACACACAGAGTGTCGTTGCAAGTCTATCTGTGCTGCTGGGTGTTAGGCTTTCTGAGGCATAGTTGTATCCACCCCACACCTTGTGATGCAGATTCTGCTTAGGATATGAACATGGATAGGATATTGCCCAGAGAAGTTGTGGCTGCCCCATCCCTGGAGGTGTTCAAGACCAGGTTGGACAGGGCTTTGAGCAACCTGCTTTAGTGGGTATTGTCCCTGCCCATGGCAGGGGGGCTGGAACTTGATGATCTTTAAGGTCCCTTCCAACTCAAACCATTCCATGATTCTATGTAGGCTGTGCAACAGCGTGGTGGCCTTCATCCGTATGCACTCCATACAGACTGCATTCAGAAGACTTGAATTTCCACTAATATACTCAAAATTGCCCCCAGGGAGCTCCGCTGAGCAGCTTTTCAAGGGTTTGCAAGGAAGATGGTGGGCAGATATGATGCAGAGGTTGGGGACTTTGGACATAATAGGAAAGACCTTGTGAATGTGAGGGATGTGGGTGCTCCCCATGGCAGATCAATCAGTAGAAGCTCAGTAGCTCTCTGAGCAGAACTGGCAAACCAGATGGTGGCAACTGTAACTGCAACTAGTAATATAAAAGACAGCACAAATATTTCTGATGACTTATCTCAGGCTGTGCAAAGCCAGTTGAGACTAAGCTTAGCATCTTTTTTCCCCATTTGCTGGCAACAGAGTTTATAAAGTCATTGTAAGGAAATGAAATAACTCTGCTTCTTCCAGATGAACAATAACAATAAATTCTACCCTTGCTTATCCAAGGCTTTCATCTGGAGATCTCAAAGCACTTTGAGAAACCATTTTGGCAAAAGGAGCGAAACAAAACCCATTAAAGTTAATGGAAAAAGTCCATTGAATTAAACGTGCTGAGGATCAAGCCTGTGAAACCTTTCTGATGACCGTGCTTAGAAGCAGCAAAGGAATTGAGAAATTTTCCATTCTTCCCAGATGAAAGAAAAAGTAACTGCCTGCAGATGAAGAGAAAATTCCCTTTAGGCTGGAAAACACTCCCTGGGGTTTTCCTTTGTTCAAGAGTCTCCAGACATTGGATGCATATCACCTCAAAATCAGTCATGAACTAAGTCTAGCTATTTCTCCTACTAGATGATGATGTAAGAGAGGAGCTGAGCCCTCCATTGGCAAGTGGGGGACTCCACAACATTATTCCACTGGGGAAATAAGTTTCTGCAACCCCAGCCCCAGAGTTCACATTCTGGAGCTGGAGGACTTCTGTAGAGATTTGAATCTTACTAAAGTATGTGCTGCAACAACATCCCCTGGCAATGAATTCCAGGAGCTTGTTATGTGCCAAGTTAGAAAAGCATTTCCTTTTATCCTTTTAAAAATCTATACCCTTTTATCATCATGAGCTCCTGTGCTGCACGACAAGGCACTGTTGAAGATCAGTGCTTTCTCAGTGACCATTCATAAGCAGAATGTATTATTTTCGGTCTCCTTTCAAAACAAATATAATTTTGATCTTTTATGTAACCCACTTGTTATACTAAAGCCTCCGCAGCCAGTTTGAAAAAGGTAAGGCTGAAAGAACAAAGATATTGCAGTCCATGGAGCTGAATATTCTATTGGGAAAAAAAAAATGGAAAAAAAAGGAGGGTAATGGAAAACTACTAGTGAAATGACATCTGAAAGACTATTTTGTTGAACGTTTCACAAAATAAACACGTAAAGTATCGCCAGGTTCTGATGCTGGGTAAAATGCTGTCTTTGGTTTCAGACAGCTTCTGTTCTGATACAAGTTTCTGGGAATCCACAAAAAAAATATATAAAAATTTCAAGGAGGTCTATCTAAAACACCCATCGCCACAATTGGAGTTTGGGCACGTTTTGGTTGCCTTTAGCACTGACTTTCTGCCTGCCCCTGTACGGCCCAGCACAGTGCTCTGGTTTCTCCCCAAAGCAGGAGTAACAGGGCCAGGCATCCACACCAAGGATAGTAATGGGTTACCTGTTTCTGCTGGGGTCTGAAGAATGTCAAAGGATGATAAGAAATGCTGTCACTGGCCGTGGATTGCAGGTGGCTCACCAGCACTGCTGTTCCTTAAGCCCAACTCCTCCTTTCTAACTTGCCACACAAGGACCCAACGGAACACTCCAGCATTCAAGCTTCAAAGAACATTAGAAATTAGAGCCCAACACAGCTCGATGTTCTCTCTCTAGAGCAGAAGCAACACCAAGACAGCATAGCAATATCCATTCTAAGATGGAACATAACACCTGCTCTGCCACTGTGTGCTTCCACCAGTGTTACACCAGAAGATCAGAAAGGTGCCTGGACTATAAAGGGCTGCATCCTGGGCTGTATCAAAAGGAGTGTGGTCAGCAGGTCACAGAAGGTGATTCTTACCCCTCTACTCTGCACTCGTGAGACCCTACCTGGAGTATCGTGTCCTGCTCCAGAGTCCTCAACACAGGAAGGACATGGACCTGTTGAAACAGGTTCAGTGGAGGGCCATGAGGATGATCAGAGGGATGGAGCATCTCCCCTGTGAGGACTGAGAGAGCTGGGGTTATTCAGCCTGGAGCAGAGAAGGCTTCAGGGAGAAGTCTACCAATATCTGAAGGGAGCTACAGGAGAGCTGGAGAGGGACGCTTTGTCAGGAAGTGTAGTGACAGGACAAGGGGTAATGGTTTTAAATTGGAAGAGGGGAGATTTAGATTAGATACCAGAAAGAAATTCTTTCCTGTGAGGGTGGTGAAGCACTGGAACAGGTTGTCCAGAGAAGCTGTTGTTGCCCCATCCCTGGACATGTTCAAAGCCAGGTTGGATGGGGCTTTGAGCAACCAGGTTGCTCATGGCAGGGGGGTTATAACTCGATGATCTTTAAGGTTACTTCCAACTCTAACCATTCCATGATCTTCTTATGCCCCCCCAGTCTACGTGCTGATGGGGTGGTGTGAGGAGCAGAAAAGGCCTTGACTCTGTGTAAGTCCTGCTTCGCAATAAAACATTCCTGTGTTATCAACACTGCTTCCAGCACAAATCCAAACCACAGCCCCATACACACTACTGTGAAGAAAATTAGCTCCACCCCCAGCCAAAACCAGCACAATCCACAAGCTGATGATAGTGGGGACATGCTCATTACAAAGTACCTGCTTTGTTATTTCTCGTGTTAAGCTGGCACTTGGAGGCTGCAGAGGGGATCAGAATCCCCATTTACAAGGCAATATACTCAATACTCAATACAGACCTCCCCAAGTCTGGCCAAGATCAGCATCTACAGCACTGAGCTCCTTTCTATCTACAGTTTGAAGGAAGGAGTGTGAAATTAAGAAAAAATAAATCTGCAAAATCAAGCCAAATACTTCAGCAATTTATACACTTTATGGAGAGAAATCTGCACAACAGGAAAGATGAAGTGAAGAAGATTCAGAGGTCTTTGACCATGTCCCTTTATCTACTTTTTTTTAAAGAGCTTTCTAAAAGTTAGGAATGGGCAAAAGCACAAGAGTATATTGTATCATCCGTTGCCTCTTTGCCCAGTGATTCTCCACTGGAGACAAGTCCTAGAGGTAGTGAGCCCCCCAGTATCCTCACACTTAGTGGGTGAGCAAAACAGGTAGAAAAAGAGATATATAAAGAGATTTCAAAAGAGACCACATCCCATACAGCTGCTCATTCTAAAGTCAGCAAATATTATATTTAAAAAGGAATGACTCAACTGTTCTTCAAGGAGCTTGTGAGCCAGCTTTGAATAAAATCAATCACTAAATTGGGGGAGATTAATTTCAGCCTCTCCTCTCAACTCTGCTGAAAAGATGGATGCTGGCAAACCCCCTACCTGTTTTCTGGCAGATTCTGGACTGGAGTCCATAAGCATCCAGGATTACTCCCATCCTGCACCTTCCTGGACACCAGCCCCTGCTATGGCAGGAAGTAACAACAGTTTTCATCTTCTCTGCTAAGTTATATCATCTGTGATGAGGGAACAGAGGAGAGAGTCTCCAAAAGAAGACCACAGGAAGAAAAGAATTTCCAGACTGTGATTGCTACATAACACTCAGAAATGCAAATGGTTGATGGGCAAGATTCTTCTCTCAAGATCTTCTCTCTTGAGGGAAGCGTGAGGCAAGTTTAGAGGCTCTGCCACTAAACACCAGACTTCCTCAGGCTGTATCTCAGCACCCAACCACATAACTGACTATCCCTGGTCAGGATAATCCTTCCCTCAGATGAAGTGATATGGTGTATACTGGCCCATAAATGCAAACAATACTGGAAGACATTTTATTCACCCTGTTTGCAAATAGATGATGGAAAGCTTTGCCATGTAATGGGCTGTTCCTAAGTGATTTCATATTGTGGGAAGAGGAGAGTGAAGAATTCTACAATACTCTGCTTTTTTTCAAAGCAGCCTCCCTAATGATCATTCCAAATACTGTAGAGTATGTGAATATACTCTTCTAAATTTAAAATTCTCTGCACTATCACCTTTTTAGTAGCTATAACAAAGTACATACCGAGAAACACTTGTCAAGAGGAACACTAAGATCCTTCTGTCATTTTAATAGGCTAAACCATTAATTCAAAGGTTGTTCTGTCTCCTTAGCAGGACAGTTTTAATTGCTTCAACTGCTTTGTTAGGGGAGATTTTTCGAACCAATTGCCCTGTCAATTGCAAAGGGAGTTATTCATAGAGCTGTTAAAGGTCACAAATTGCTTGTGGTTCCGCAACTTGTTTGTCTCATGCGATGGCGGTCAGAATCTATTCAACATGGAACACAGCTTAATGATTTAATATCAAAAATCATTCATGGGTTGTAAATTAATCCCCTTCAGGCAATCCTGAAAGGAATGACCTGTGCTGTGAGTTTACAAATTGGGAAGACAAACTAAGTAGCATCAGATTAAACTTTGTTTAAATGAACTGGCTGTTCTATTTAGAGTGGCAGTGATGGCAGAGCAACTGGGCCAAGAAACATTCCCTAAAGAACAGAATCAAGAAAAATGAAATAGTTTTGTAAAGAGTCTCAAAAGAAGAAATAGAGCTTGCAGACCAAGAAAGTGTCTTACCATTGGTAGGAATCTGCGAGTCCTAATCTGTGGAACAAAAAGAAAAACCCCAGTAAGTAAAGGAAGAGAGGAGATCCGCACAAGCAGCAGTTGTCTGGAAGAGAATGCTACAAGAAAAGGGACTAAACTCAGTCCAAAAAGGAAAGGCAGGAAATTAAGGGAAGATACAATTAGCGTCTGTCAGTTCTGGTAATCAGCAGACAATCTTGAACGGATTCCCAACATGCTTCTTAAAATGCAAAGTTTGTTTGTTTTGTCAACATACAGGGTTGATCCCTGCTTCATGCAAAGACTTGTGCATATTCTTAACTTTGAGCAGATCAGTAAACTCTGCTTGTGAATGTTGGGAGAGTACATGCCTGAATATTAAATTTACAGTGACAGGCAGCCAACCTCATTTATGAGAGAATCAAAAATCTCTTCACGTGTGTGGCTACGTGGTTCCCCTTCCATAGTGCACAAAACCACTGAACTCCCGTAGCTTTAATAATGAGTGTCAACTCCTATAAAATTTCTAAATAAAATATGGCTTTTTCTAATTGCCACCAGTGTACCCTCTCTCCTTTTCTTGCCCTAGCAGAACCAGAACAAAGTTGTTGGGTTTTTTGTTTTTTTTTTCTTCTCATTTCTTTGAACATGAACAGAAAAGGCTGTAAGCAAAGAGAAATCACTTCTCTCATCTTTGGTGCTTTGCAGCTGTCCCGGTGACTTGGACATGGAGAGCTATTGTATGAAGTGTGTATAAGGACACAAGAATCCCCTTCTTTATCTCCCTTAGTTACGCTGGGTGTGCAGGAAGTAGAATTTAAAAGCCTGAACAAGGAATATGGACTCAGCAGATCAGATCCTGAGTACTCAAAATTGAGAAAACCACATGAAAAGAGGTGTTATTTTTCCAGGTCATCTTCAATGCAGAGCTGTACTGTAAGGTCACTGAAGACACACCCCATTTGTAGCTTGAAATACTTCCTATGACTTTCCTGACAAACAAGAAAGTCTGTTTTCAACCTCCATGTGGATGCCTCCTCCAGCCCCACACCTTGAGGGCTGTGGGGTCTAGATCTTACTGGCAAAAATTTCAAGAGAAAAAAGTGCAGCAGGCAACATCATTCTGACTCCAGCTGAAACTTCTCTGCTTTGGGAGAGTTCTCAGGGAGAGCAGCAGGAAGCCCACGGAATAATATCATCCTACAGCAGAAATTGAGAACCGACGTTCTGGTGATTTTAATTGCCCTGCACCATTTGGATTCATTATGCTGAAATGGATTTTGCTCTTTTCCACTGAGTAGCTACATCCTGGGAGCATGTGGCTGATTTAAGCAACAAATTCATTCCCAATGTGCAAATGGTGTTACTCTGGGACTAATCCTCCTCCAAAATTGCTTTCCACAAGTGTATGACTGGTCCAAACGGACTCATCACAGTTATGGTTCTTTTGAACAATCCAGGGAGTAACTGTCTATGGAGAATGACCCCATCCATAATGTTAATTATTGTTAACTAAACATCAGCTTTGATAGTCTGATAGTGAATTTAGCCTAAAATTACTCAAAGTCCCATGATCCAGAACTAAGTAGCAGGGAAAGATGACCCATAGCCCAGATGACACAGCCCAGGTTGCAGGCAGTTCCAGCGAAGCTTCTCACCAAGCTGTTAGCAAAGAACCATGTTCATTGAAATGGTGCCACTGAGGCCAGCTGCATCACACCAAAGCTTCTGACCAAAGCTGCAGTTCCTTGCTTACACAACGCGATGACAAATACATCTGAGTTTCGTCTATGTGACAACTTCCACCTTCACAAGCCACTCTCAGCCACAAAAGCTGCGAAGTAAAGGCTCAAGGATGAAGTGCCTCATATCAGGCCCTCTTTCAGATTGTCCCATTCTGCTGCCATGGCCTCCTAGCATAAATTTCTTCTCTGAAGAGCTAAATCAGAGAGGCAGTTTGCATACCTACATCAGAAGCACAAGAACTTCTTCACCAGTTGGTGATCACCTACTCAGATAAATAGGTATCTCCAAGATAAAACCAGACTTTTGTTTTTAAAATAGCATTAGCTGCCCTTCTGCTCCCTCTGTCTTGCCCACCACTGAAAGCTGCTGAAATACTCTCTTGGTCGGGCTGGTCCCCTGGTACCTGTGGGTTTTCCGTACCTCTGTAAGCGTGATTCGAGGAAGGGCAGTCGCTCCTCTCTCAAGCTGCCTCCACACAATTCCCCTATTCCTGGTACGAGGAGATCAACAGCTGCAACCTTAAAAGATAGAAACCAAATGTAAGTCATGCCATGAGGCCATTCAGTCTACAGTAGAAGTACAGTTGACACCAGATAGTTGGTTTTAAGAAACTACTGTAATTCTTTTATTGAGATCAGGACACTTAGGTAAGTATTTGCAAATGGTTGAAAAGTCCCTTGTTGACAGAAAAAGGCTGGGAGGGTAATTTACAATGATAAAAATCAGCAAGCCCATGGAAAACCTAAAAAAGGGCTGGAGGACAGGCTGAGAGAGTTGGGGGTGTTCAGCCTGGAGAAGACAAGGCTCTGGGGAGATCTTAGAGCACCTTCCAATACCTAAAGGGGACCTACGGGAGAGATGGGGGAGGGACTCTTGATCAGGGAGTGGAGTGGTAAGTGGTAGGATGCAGGGGAACGATTTTAAACTGTAAAAGGGGAGATTTAGATTAGATATTTGGAAGAAATTCTTTG
>BJBW01018016.1:0-13443 GCA_004320125.1 Scolopax mira | reverse complement strand
CATGATTCCCTTGGGAGAAGAGGCCAAACCCCACCTCTCCAGACCCTCCTTTCAGGGAGCTGTAGAGGGCAAGGAGGTCTCCCCTCAGCCTCCTCTTCTCCAAACTCAACATGCCCAGAGCAAACTAAACAGTAGAGCAGTGCTGTTACCCAGAACTGAGCTGTGCCCCAAGGAGTCAGGAGGCAAAGGCACTCTGCAGACTGATGACAGAGTGCGAAAAGGACCTGCTCCTCAGCTGGAGTCAAAATTTAGGAATATCCCCAGTAAAACATAGTAGCTAAAGGTATACCATTTCCTGAAACCCTTAAAAGACCAAAGCACTGGTATTACCCTCTCAGTTTCCATCACCTTTTTGATGTCCCCTTTATTCCATGGAGGCTGCTAGAGAGTTAGCAGCCAGGAATTGAAAACGTGGAAGGAATACCTATGAGTAAATCAAGAGGACAACTCTTTAACTTCTTGAAGGTTTTGGAAACAAAACCCTGGAAGGAAGACTAAGCAATTGAATTCCACTTCATTAGAGGGAGAACCATTTCTAAAAGAAGAAGCAATCATCAAGATGGAAATACAACTGTTGAGCAACAGGTCTGGAATGGGAGGGGGTGGAAAAAGATGAGGCTTTCTGCTGAAAGCCTTGCAGCAGCGTTTTCCTACACTTTATTGGCCTCTAGTGGAAAACAGAAGCTATATCTTGTGAACAAGCAATTTCACTCTCAGAGCACGGGGGGGAAATATCCCACTCCCCAGAGAATTTGAATACATAGCAGGTGAAGGAACGCAAGGTGTGTGACTGAAAAGGACAACTCTTCTGCATTAGCTACACACGTGGTTCTTGGCATGGCTATCACTCAGAGAAAACACTAAGTTAAATATTAGTTCTTTCCTACATATCTTCTCCTTCAGGTGATCCTCTTAACTGTTTGCCATGAAAGAAATGACCATGAGCCAGCAATGTGTCCTCGTGGCCAAGAAGGCCAATGGCATCTTGGGGGGCATCAGGAAGAGTGTGACCAGCAGATGGACGAAGGTCATCCTGCCCCTCTGCTCTGCCCTGAGGAGGCCCCGTCTGGAGCACTGGGTCCAGTTCTGGGCTTTCCAGTTCCAGAAGGACAGGGAACTGCTGGAGAGGGTCCAGCAGAGGCTACAAAGATGCTGAGGGACCTGGACCATCTCTCTGATGAGGAGAGGCGGAGGGACTCAGGTTTTTTTAGCCTGGAAAAGACTAAAGGGAGGATCTGATCAATGCTTCGAAATACTTCAAGGGAGGGTGTCAAGAGAATGGGCTGGTCTTTTTTCAGTGGTGCCCAGTGACAGGACAAGAATAAATGGGCACAAACTAGGGCATAAGAAATTCCACCTAAACATGAGGAGGAACTTCTTTCCTTTGAGGTGGCAGAGCCCTGGCAGAGGCTGCCCAGGGAGGTGGTGGCGTCTCCTTCTCTGGAGACATTCCAAACCCACCTGGACACGTTCCTGTGCAACCTGCTCTGGGTGATCCTACTTTGGGAAGGGGTTGGACTAGATGATCTCCAGAGGTCCCTTCCAACCCCATGCAATTCTGTGAAATAAAATTTCACCTGCAGAGGCACTAAATTTGTCGATATTTGGGCTAAAAACTCCAAGCCGTTGTAAGTGCCCCACTGAATTTTAACCCTTGTAGCACTCAGACCACAGCAGTTTGGCTATAAAGCAGAATCAAAAATAAGGAGTTAATTTATTATCTTCTGTAAAGTCAGGCTCTCAAGATGCAAACACACCTGCACGGAGCAGGCAGTGATTGTGACAGCAGTTCAGCCTAGGTATAAATTCAGTGACTCCAAACCCATGGCTCCAGTTTCCATGGATATAAACAAGATGATAACACTCCTCAATTAATTAAAAATACAAAAGAAAATCAATAGAAAGCACTAACTAGGATCCCAGGAACATACCTCTGAGAA
The DNA here is from genome assembly GCA_004320125.1 of Scolopax mira. Taxonomy (NCBI): domain Eukaryota; kingdom Metazoa; phylum Chordata; class Aves; order Charadriiformes; family Scolopacidae; genus Scolopax; species Scolopax mira. The sequence goes on along the minus strand of BJBW01018016.1, from coordinate 11,503 downwards.
GGTGAGCCAGTGGAGGGCAGCAGGCTCAGCACAGATATTGGATACCCAAAAAAACTTAGTCAAAATATATTTTCAGTGTATTTTGGCTGGGTTTTGTGCTCCTGCATTCACTTTGCCAGCCTCTATGCTAGCCTAGGGTAGAGAGGCATGCCACCAACAACCACAAAAATAAAAAAAAACATGCCAAACCAACAAAGAATTCATTCGTTCATTCATTCAGAGATGATGTGAGCCACCTAACAAATCTGGGAAAAAAAAAAACAACAACGTTTTTGAAAGCCAAGTGCAATCTTCTGACTTGTTTGTTCCCTGTTTACTTTCAAGGAGGGAAGAGACACCAACGGGCAAAAAACCACCACAGTAATCAGTAATTTTGGCCAGTTCAGAAGTGTTCACACTGTGAGTGTGCCTGAATGGGAGAGAGAAATTCAACCAGCAGTGGGGGATCTCTAGGCAGTAACTACTGATTTACCTTTTCCTGGAGTTTCCTCGGCTCAGGGCTGGTCCAAGTGCCTTTTTTTTTCCTGCAACATTTAGCTGAGTAACCCAAAGCAGCCTGATTTTTAATGCCATAAATGTAAAATAATCAAACACGTGGCTTTGAGCCCATGAATCCTCAGGGCTGGCTGAACTCCCACCTGTAAATCCTCCAGATTAGTTATATTATGCTTATTTCCTTCACAACAAGAAAAAAAAAAAAGCAAACAAGATTAAATGTGATCAGTTTGAGCTGGAAAGACAAGGTTATTGTGTCAGAAAAGGCAGGAAAGCTTGAGAGGCAGCGGGGAGAGCTTTCCACACCTTGTCCTTTGGCATTCTTTGCCCAACATAATGAACTCCACTTCACAGTCTTAATTCCTTTGGCTGCAAAACATTTGGCACTGGTTTGATAACTCCAGTTAAGCATGTGTATGGATTATACCCGGTTCCAAACAGTTAAAAAAAAATTTAAAATTAAGAAATTCACACGATCCTTAACAGACAAGTTAAACCGCTTATCTGAAGAGGAACAAGAGTCTTATTTTAGGAATATCTGAATCCCAGGAGAAAGCAGTTACAGCTGTGCACCAGTAATACCACATCCCAGCGTGACCAAGTTGCTTCTGACAGGAGAAGAGGATTCTTTTAAGTCAAATTACTGAAAATATGCAAGACTCACAGGGTAAAACCATCCCTCAACTGCCAGAGGTGTGCAATAAAAGTGACTTTTAACAACCACTTGGATAACCTGCCTCCTCCTGCAGTGCAGTGAAGCAAGCCAGCCAACTGGGATAGTTTTTAAGACCACTGATTTGATTTTTAGCCACTAAGATAAAAAATTAAGTTGAAATCTTTTACACGCAAGAGAAATTCACCCTCGGGTCCTGTGGTGTCCCTATGACTTGTGCCCCTTTCCCCTTTATCACTCCTTAAACTCCTGAAACATTTTAGATCTTCCAGTGACATGGCAAACTGGGAACTGTGCGTCTATAATCACTGGAGGAACTGAAAAAACACCACCTCATTCCCCCAAAAACGAGTACAAAGATGGAAGAGAAAGAAGCTCCTTGCTTCCTGAAATTTAATAGGGCTACAAAGATGATGAGGGGCCTGGAGCATCTCTCTGAGGAGGAGAGGCTGAGGGACTTGGGGCTTTTGAGTCTGGAGGAGAGAAGAATGAGGGGGGATCTGATCAATGCTCAGAAATACTTCAAGGGAGGGTGTCAAGAGGATGGGGCTGGTCTTTTTTCAGTGGTGCCCAGGGACAGGACAAGAGGAAATGGGCACAAACTTGAATAGAAGAAGTTCCACCTACACATAAGAAGGACCTTCTTTCCTTTGAGGGTGGCAGAGCCCTAGAAGAGGCTGCCCAGGGAGGTGGTGGAGTCTCCTTCTCTGGAGACATGTTTTAAATGCAGGACAACCCTACAACACGTGGCTTATAACAAAACCAGTGAGTTCAGATGAATCAAAGATACTTTTAAAAAAAAAAACAACAACAACCAACCAACCACCACCACCAAAAAGAAACACAGCAACAACAACCCAGCACTACGCAGGGGATACTTGAGCCCATTTGGATTTTACATCTTTCCTAGTGAGACCTACTTCTACTACCCACAGTAAAGATTGTTGAGCAAACGAGCTCATTGCTGTGGAATTAATAATAGCTCTATGCAGATTGATATTCCCAGGAGACAAAGGGAAAGGGAAGAATATTAAAACTGATGCTCCTGGCAAATGAAAATCTAATGGACCGTATTTTCCCAAAGGGATGGGAGGTGCTTTCATTTTATATCACTCCAATGATTACGCAGGACCTGCTGTAATAGGTAACTCTCAGGGAGCACCATTTCCATCTGGATGGAAACACCTTGAAAATTTTATGGAGAACGTGGAGGGGAGTGTAAGTCATCACATACCGAATCTGAAGACCACCGAATGATCACCACGCTGCTGGAGAATGGAGCTCCATTTATGCTTTACCTGAAAAACAAAAGAATTCTGCCACATTTCAACCTGGAGTTTCACACAATTACGACAAGAACAGCATAGATTCAAATTGAAACCAAAGCCATCGTCAGCTAGGAACATTGGTTTTTTAAAGCTCATCTGAGATTCAACCAGACCAAGTGCCCTTGGGTCCCACCAAGCCCCTGCAGCACTATAGCTGGGGTCAGAGTGCCTGGAGCTGCCTGGCAATTGGTGGACTGTGGGCTGAACAGGAGCCAGCAGTGTGCCCAGGTGGCCAAGAAGGCCACCAGCATCCTGGCCTGGGTCAGGAACAGTGAGGGGAGTAGGACTCCACAGGTGATGGTCCCCCTGGACTGGGCACTGGTGAGGCCCCACCTCAAGGGCTGTGTCCAGTTTTGTGCCCCTTCCCACAAAAAAGACTTTGAGGGGCTGGAGCGGGTCCAGAGAAGGGCAACGGAGCTGGTGAGGGTTTTGGAGAACAAGTCTTGTGAGGAGAGGCTGAGGGAGCTGGGGGTGTTCAGCCTGGAGAAAAGGAGGCTGAGGGGAGACCTGCTGCTGCCCAGGGAAGTGGCTGAGGCACCAACCCTGTGGGTTTTCAAAAGACAGGTTGACATAGTGCTTAGAGACATGGGTTAGTGATGGTTTTATCAGTTAGGTTACCAGTTCAACTAGATGATCTTAAAGGTCCCTTCCATCCTAGGCAATTCTATTCTTCTATTCTATGAAATATATTTCACTTTCAAACTCTCTTTAGGAGTTTCAAGAACACCAACAGAACAGAAAGATTGCACCGTTGGTGACATCCTTGAAGCCACTCAAGATATCTCACATTATTTATAAATATTTACAAGTCAAACACACGCAATTACCTGCACTTCCAAACAGCACAGACTGCTGGAAAATTAATTCTGAAACCATTTTAGAAATGCAAGAAATAAAAACCGATCTGCATTATTTAATATTTATTGATACAAAAGACAAGATAATTTGTAACAAGCTACATATTTACAATTTACACTAGGGAATGATTTTTTAAGATTGATGGAACAACACGCCACCAAGACCAGGGTGTGTTTCCAGTTGGAGGGTAGGTACAGCGTTCTTTAGAACTCCTTAGATGATCTTCAGTTTACAGGCAAAGCTGTGGGGAAGAGCTTCTTGCTTCTGGTCTAAATTATGAAAAGAATAGAAAATAGTTCAGATTAACACAATTTTTAGAAGGCCCCTCTGATTGCACCACAATAGGAGGGAATTACTACAGTTAAAGTGGAAAAACTGCAAATTGTACTCACAGCAAGGCCATTACAGCACTCTCATAATCCAGTGGCAAATCAATAAAAATACTACTATCATTTCAATTATGCTCAAAAGAGCACATTAGCCTAATTTAACTATCAGTGATCTCTGACAAACGTGTTCCTCTGTGCAAGGTTTGGAGCTGTCAAAGCCCCACCAGGTTGTGCCACCACCACTTGTTCCGCACCCCAGTTGGTCAGGTTTGGGTCACCTCTCCTGTCCCATCCTCCCCACAGGTGGGACCCCTTTCCGTTTCTGACCCTCTAAGGGGCAAATAATGAAAATTGGCTGCCCTTGGTTGTTACAGCAATAAGTATAAGGAAGGGCCTCTCTGCTCACCATCCCCTGAGAAAATTCCAGGGAGTTAGAAGAGGCCTGGCTGAGATGTAAAATTACCAAACAGAAAGTTCTTCCTGGTTTCCCTTCAAACTGTGAGACATCAAAACCCAGGAAGATTATTTTCTGCTGGCATTTACCAGAGAAACCAGGCAGCAATGTGGTGAGAGAGGGCATATGCCTCCACATCCTCATCTGCAGCGATGGGCACCACTGCCCATTCCCACTGGCAAAGGGGGACTGAAGATGTAAGAGGTGGAACATCAGCAGGTAAATCCCACAGCCCTCTCCAAGGGGAAGGGGAAAAAAAAAGGAAAAAACACCCCAGATACTTCAAGGAAGCAACTGCCAACTCGTATAGCAGGACACCGTACATCACCTTAGGAGTGCACACAGAAAATATCATGAAGAAAACAGAATTTCTAGCAATGCTTTCCTTTTTAATACATAAGGAGATCTCTCCTTCATAATTTCTGAAATCATTTAAGTTCCAGATAAGGGCACCCAAAAAAAGCAGATTCTTTGCCCATGCACGTGTCCAGTTAAGACAGGCTTTGTACTTCTTTAGCATCACAGCTCCATGGAAACGGGCAAGGAGGGATGCAGGAGGAGCAGGACAGACACCTCATTTGCAACCCTTAGCATCTCACCAGAGATGAGCCCTGCAAGCTCAAGAAGTCCTTCAGAAGGAGCTAAATTATTATCAGGAAAAGGAATATTACTATTATCGTTCCACCCCCTCTTTTTTTTCCACCAAGAAACACAAGTCCATCATGCAGCACCGGCGCAGAATGCCAACAACAGAAGCTACTCCATGACAAGGTAATGCTTCCTGAGAACTCACAAAAGGAAGAGGCATAGAAAGCAAACATTTTAGAGTTACTTTTTCTCTAAGACACTTTTCCCTAGCAAAAATACAGCTCCAGTCTAGGAGTCCAGCCTATTCCTGCAGTGACCTCTGTGCTTTACCGATGAATTACCTCAAGTAAAGCTTAGTGCCTCCACTTCCACTGGCATGAAGAAAATCAGCCATAATAAAAGTCAGAGAACATTTGCTGGAGGCAAAAAGGCCTCTGCAATTATCAATTAATTGTCCTTCATGGGCCAATACTGGGAGTCTCATACTTTCCCCCTAACATTGATCCCTCCCCTCCAGCACTTTTTCTTAACTGGCTACTTAATTATCCTTCCTTCCTGGGCTTGATTGTAAATTTGTGATATTTTATGGATGTTGTTTACCTGGACTTTGGTAAGGCCTTTGACATCACAATATCCTCCTGAAGACACTGGCTGCCCGTGGCTGACACAGGAGTACTCTTCACTGGGTAAAAATCTGGCTGGAGGGTGGTGAATGGAGTGAAATCCAGTTGGCAGCCAGTCACAAGTGGTGTCCCCCAGGGCTTGGTACTGGGGCTGGTCCTTTTTAATATCAATATTTGTGATCTGGCCGAGGGGATCGAGTGCCCCCTCAGTCAGTTTGCAGATGACACCAAGTTGGGTGGGAGTGTGGACCTGCTGGAGGGTAGAAAGGCTGTGCAGAGGGATCTGGAGAGGCTGGATGGATGGGCTGAGGTTCACTGAAAGAGTTATGAAGTCTTGGCTGCCCAGGGAAGGGGTTGAGGCACCATCCCTGAAGATATTTAGTAGACAGGTACACCTAGTCCATAGAAACATGGTTTAGTGATGGGTTTTGTCAGTGTGAGGTTGATGGTTGGACTAGATAATCTGAAAGATCTCCCTTCCAACCTCAGCCATTCTATGACTCCATGTTTCTATTTGTTTTGGTTAATTAGCCTCAGAGAGGACTTGGCACTGACTGAACTCCAGGAGAAGTACTTAGTTTCTTCAGTGTACAGGCTACTGCATCCTAGGGGAGCCTGTTCTCTGTCAGCAATAAAATTTCAAGTTTGGATTGTGTTTGAAAAAAAACTTCGTAATTGACTTTCATTTCTTGGAATTGCCCCCTCTGTACTACAACACAAGAATGCTGATAACATAAAGAAAGGATAAAATTCAGTAGTTCAGGCCTCTTGTTCAGTGGATTCTACATCATATTAATTAGCTGAATCCTGTGCTTTTAGATAAGATGACTTAATGCTCTTAAACACAAGCCAACATAGCACTACTAAAATCCCAAACCGAGAGCACAGACACAGCATTGACACTGGAAAGGTCTTCCTTGCCCATCATAACCTAGACAAGCCCATCTGCACCACCTTTGGGTGCCACCACAGCTCTTCATTACGTTTACACCTCTCCTACCACTCCTTTCCTCTCCCTCTTTACGGCACGTGTTGATTCCAGAAGCCTCCCACAGAGAGTTACCACGCATCTGCCATCTTGATCCATTCTCATTTCGGCTACTGTTACTGAAAACACCGTAACCACGAAAAAAATAACAACATGTATTACTTTATTTAGCTTAGCAGTTGTTCTAACAATGTAATAAACTCCCTAAATAGTTGTTAAGAGTTCTGCAATTCTTCCGTTTTCAAATTTAGTAGTCTTTACCCATTGAGCCGCAAAGAGAAATTTAAAATCTTATTTGGGACATTAATATGGTTTTTTGTGAACGGTTTGAGATTTGCATCTGAGCTCAGTCAGACTGAGAAAATAAACGCTTTGCTTCCTTCAACTCCTTGGTTCAAGTATTGCCTCTCTTGTGCTCCAAACAACAGAAGAGTGAAGAAGTCAGCGGGAAGTAACCGTGGTTTTACCCTCTGTCGTGTGGGCTTTTACTCAGCACAGGGGTTTAAATGAAGCAAACCAGCACAGGAGCTTTGTGGGTGGGCATAAGAACACAGCACAGCTCTGCAGGCACCTCATTCAACAGCTCTGCTCCCTAATAACCTGCAGCCAACTGTTTGGACTGATAAAAACTACCGTTTTCATCTTAGGAACACACCACTGGAATCACTTTGATTGGCAAACCCTAAATTAAGCTCTTTTGTGCAACCTGAGAAACGTTTGGCTTCGAGATCTCTTCTGACTACACTCAGGAACATCCATGAAGTGACAGGATATTCTGAAGAGGAACCATACCAGCTTGGAAAGACTAAGATATTCATTACAACAGCTGTCAATACTATTAAACAGGCATCTTCCAGACCCCTCAGTGAGACGTATTATCTGCAATCAATCACCACATAAAGTATATCCTGTATGACAACAGACATCATGCAACTGAGTCTATGCAACAGAAATATTCCTTCATGCTGAAATGCCTTTTCAGCTGTTACGAAATTTGGAAATAGCTCTTTATTGTATTCCCCAAATGTTAATCTAAAATCACGTGCAGATAACCAATTCAGCTGTGTACTTGAAAAACACAAGAAATTGCATAAGGGCCTCAACAGTTTGTTTTATTGCCAGTGTTTATTCTGCTGTAATTACTCAGTTGGTATTGTCCTAGTTTATGTTTACAAAGTTGTACCCCTGTGGATGTGCACACACGTCTGAGGGTTCAAAGCAGCAGAAGAATGCTTGCTAAACTGTGGAAAAGCTTTGTTTAAAACAGGAACAGCTTTCTAACCAAGCAAAAGGTACAAAAAGGTATTTTCAAAAGAACCTTCTGACCAGTAATTTTTTTTTCTCAAAGTGAGCCAAAGCCTTCAAAAATCTGACTTTTTATTTGGTGGGATATTGTCAGTTAAACTCCTTAAAACAAGCCTCTGGCTGATACCACAATGCCTACCACAGAACACGGAGCACTGCTAACATGAAGCTGATGAAATATGTGACTCAGCCTTTGTTTCCAGCTCTTTCAATTACTGTTCACAGAAAGGAATGAACTCATATACACCAGACCACCAATAAAACCAGTTTATAAGCCTTTACACCAGTAAAACCGGAATCTAAACCAGTAAACCAGACCTGCCAAAGGCAGGTAACCCACAATTCCTAGTAGCCTGATGTACACAAAAATGGAGGAAGTGGGAGCCAAAGCAAGATAAGGTGAAACATCAGCTGCTGTTTCTGACTCATGACCAATTCTCGTTTGCCAAACTGCACAACTCAGCACCCAGAGAGGTCCTGGAACTCAGAACATTGCCCCACACCTCCTCAGGCTAACAACATGGAAGCAAACTGGGTTTTTTGGTTTGTTTGTGGTGTTTTTTTTTTTTCTTTTACAAGCGTCAAGTTGAAGAGAAAAATTTAAAAATCAATTCAGACAAAGAGTGAACAACTTAAGCTCAACTTAACTCCTGCTGTGCACTGATGTTTTAAAGAACAACTTTGAGCAACAGGCTACGATGAGTAGAACACACACACTAGCAGGATGAACTTAGAGAGGGTCAGTGCCAGGTCCTAACGTCAATGGAAGCTGAGTTATATTTCCTGAATTTATCTCCATCTGTAGCCATACTCTTCTTCCTCCCTCCCTTTCAAGAGCCAAACCCTTCTGAACATAGCCACCAGCCAAAGGCACAAGGCTTTGCTGGAAGCCCCATCTAGTGACAAATGGCAGAACTGTTGCTGAATTAAAACAACGCCCTGGATACATCACCACGCTTGGCACAACTCATTTTGCTACTTTAAAAAAAACAAACCCAAACATTTTGAGGTGTAGTCCAACTACAAAATGTTCTCTGCAAACTACAGGGAAACTTCCCCAAGAAACTGACTAGACACAAAACCAGCCAGTTATATATGCATTTCATCAAATCCACCCTGTCCTGTTGACACTCCCAGCCACAGAATTAGGAAAACAAAGAGGAATTCATGATGTGCTGACCTCGAAACCTACATTGAACACCTGCCACCTTCCAGCCCGGTCAGCAAAGGGCCTGCACATGTTACTCCTGCTTAAGAAAACATCCCCAAGGATCCATTTTTCATCATTTACTGTGACCCAAAAGAAAATCCACTCAAAACCTTGCTGCCAAGTTGCAGCATAGTGCCACGGGGGAAGATACATTGCCCCTGAGTGTCAGGCACTGATGTATCTCTTCTTCTCTGAACCCACCAACCTAGAACACGTTGCTGGAGAGCAGCAGGCTTGAGCTCCCTCACAACATATATCCATGTTTTCCTGTAGGGTTATGAGGTCCATAGCTCATAAATGTTCACTCTTCCCTAAAAGTATCCTTTCTGCTACCAACCTGCAGAAAAGTAATGCAGAAGAAAATTTGCAGGGTTTCTTCTTTCTCAACTTTAACACAAGTGATCTTGTTCTGACTTTCAGCTGGAACCAACGAACTGTGGGGACCAGTGACCACCACATCCATGCCCTGACCACTGGGAGACACATGCTTGGGTGAGGAGCAGAGGATCTTTGGTCTAATGCTAGCCCTGTATACTTCTCCAAGTGGCAGTTTTCCAGACCTCTGCAGGCCCGAGGAGTTTAAAGACTTACAAAACTAAACGTTTTAGTGGGTGGGATCCTCTGGAGCAGTGGAGACAGCATGTGTGTCCATCTGGTCCCTGGTATGGCTCCAACACAGAAGGGACGAAATTTGAATCTTCCTGACCTTGAAGAGACCAACCCAAGCCCAAAATTTAAAAAAGCTGACGACATCTAATTATTATCAGCTGTAACTAAATTACTTTTTTTTTTTCCCCTAAATTTTAACTCTTAAGCTGCTTACAAAGGTTGAGGTGGGAAAGGAAAAAAAAAGGCCCTTCTGTGCAGTCTGAAGCAGTCTGTAGCAAATAGCTCCTGCCAAGGTAGAGGAAGAACTAAATGGCAATAGACATGTTCCTCTGTTTCATCTTCTCAGACCTAGCCATGAATGCAAAGACACCACTTTTTAACTTCTTTTAGGTACTTCCATGATCAGTCTATTTATGCACTCATCATAGGAACTACTGCTTGAAACAGAGTAATAAAAAAAAAATATTATCTCAAATTCCCCAATCTAAAAGGTCTTTCACACAGGCATGGTAATGTTGGTGTCCAAGCCCTTTGACATACACTTTAATGTACACTCTAGATTTAGCATAGAGATCATGGCCAAAACTATTTACAAGGTCAATAATCAATTCTCTAGTCCTTAAAGTTTACGATTCCAACTCAATTTTCCCCTTCTCCTTCCCTTCTAAAATAATAGTGACCACAGAGAGAAAGCACCCTACCAGAAGAGCTGTAGATTATCCTTATCTTCAGCTGGAAGGAACCTTGAAGAGGTTGGGAGACAAATGCTATGTGTGCCATCTGCTGTCTAGACTTGGCTTCTGGAGTATACAGTATAATTACAGTTTTCCCAAAGGTCCTCATTATTATCCAGGAACACAGCAAGCAAAACAACAGGAGATATTAAAGGAATACATTTGACCTATCACTGTCACACAAAATAAAGCTCTCTGCAATGTTCAGAATGAATCAAGCCATAGCTTCCATACAAAAGATATAACCTACAAGCTCCTACTTCAGAGCTGCCATTTTCCACTTTGAATTTGAGGCACTAATCATAGATCTGCTGGACAAGGAAGAAACACCTGTCATTACCATATTAGAAGGAGGTTAGACCCCAAGCACAGAAGCAGCAGCCCATCTCCTAGACAACAATTACTGGAATGCAAACAGCACGGACCTACATTTAAATAGAGCTTATTCTAAGCAGTTTGACCAAGCAGATATTAAACTATCAAATGTCAGCTGAAGATGTCGAATTTTTTCAAGTGCTAGGCATCTTTAGGGAGATGAGGCATATAAATACAGTTTACAACAACAAATTTGTGCTTTACCTACAAATTCTATACATGTATCTCTGTCTTTGGATGACACAAGAACAGGAACATGCAGAGTGAGGCCCTTCAGTATGTCATTTCAGTTTGAGAGCAAACTGCTGAGAATCTTTTGGTTTTGCTCTTAACTCTTCTTACGTTGATTTCAGCTGCTGTGTATTAATTTATACTGTTAAGCTGGGCACACTCAAACACTTTTTGTATGTAAAAAGAACTTCAAAACATACGAAAACTTGAAAAGAGTTTCAGCAAACTTCTCTGCAGAAAGTTCTTCACGTGTCTTTTTTGAGTTGTGTGAAGAGAAGAACACTTTCTTCATTCAGAAGATTCCGTATGTTATATACATTTCCTACAAATAAAACCAGAAACATTTTATTTAGACGCCACTAGCAATTTTTGAAGTCCTGCTGTCTTTAGCCAAGTGTATTTTTATTTCATATATTTTAACAGAAGGCACAGTAGTCCCTAATTGCTATAGAAAATCCCAATTAAAACCGCACACGGAAACTTATCTGCAGATCTTCACTTGGGATTTGTGTCCTGACAGGACCACAAATACAGAATCTAAAAGGCACTGCATATCAGGAATGAGCAACATCCTAACGTTCATATACAGGCACAATGGAGAATTACAAAGAGATTGGCCACCACACCCATTGCATTGCCCGTCCAGGCACATTGAGACAGGCCATCAAGAACCAAAATGTTAAGACTTCTTCTATCTCAGAGG
>BJBW01018001.1:27262-42629 GCA_004320125.1 Scolopax mira | reverse complement strand
AAATGTTTGAAGGTAAATAAACTGCTTGTCACATTTTGTCAGTCATCTGTGACACTTTGACTGTTCATGTCCCTCTAGTGAGAGGTTTAAGTACACAGTCAGCATTCTCCACGTTTAAAAGCTAGCTCCCAAGTGGAAAGAAAACCCTTATGGTTTATAAGAGGGTATATAATACAGGACAAGAGGAAAAGAACTCAGTTAACTATTTGGGATCAAATTCAGTCTTTATACTGAAGTCTTTATACAGTTTAGTGATTGTATATGTGTGTGTGTGAAAGCCAGACCTGTTGCAAATGATTCTTTATGGTCTGACAAAGTATGTTTAAATGGATGCAGGCATTTTGAGTTCATTCACTCAGTGAAGAAATTGTTTTTAAATTTAAAAAAAATGCAAACTTTTGTAGATGCAAGATGTGAATTAGTAAAGAACAAACATTCAACTTAAGTTGAATGCTTGAAGCAAGTCTTATGAAGTTGCTTTGGTCAATTCAGTGATGATTTTGCAAAAATCTGAAGAATGTGAAATACAGACTGAAGGCTGTAGTACCTGAATTGCAGAGGGTAGGCCAGCATGTTAATTTGTTTCACGGATTAGACCAGCATATTAACTGGCTTTGATTTGCTCCAGTGTCTACATGGGGCACTTTGCATTATAAGAAAGTTTTTTCATGTCAATATTAAAGCTTAAGGGTTCTTCTTAAAAAGCGTAGTAAAACTTAGCAGGCTTAGTAAAAACAGAGCTGCCTGGTGCATTTATAAAGTAATGTACAAAACAGGGAAGAACAATTTTGGTGGGACATTACAAGTAAATTAAAGGGATGAATTTGCACACCCTGAAACCTTCTGAAGCGTTTAACCATCAGTTAGTAGTTAGTAAATCAGTAGATGAGAATAAAGGATCATAGGTCAGTAGCTCCAGGCAGATGCTAAGAGTAGAAAGATTTCTCTGTCCCTTGGTACCCTGAGGTTCTGTCTAAATTAGCAAATACTTTGGTCAGTAGGGATGGATGAGTACATCAAAGTTGTTGGCACTGAAGCTTCTTAAATCTTCATTATTGATTTCGTTGGGCTACTTTAGATTTAGCTTGGCACCTCGGGCTGAATGTCCCACTTACCTGTGCAGTTTGAAGCTTTTGAAGGAGAAAAATGTTATACGTACAGACTAGATGACCTTGCAGTAAGTGATGTAGCCCACAGGGTTATTTGAGGCCTCATGTCCCTGTTGGGCAAAAAGTTGCACTTGAAGTGCATCTTGGAGCAGAGCTTTCAGGTTCTCCTACCCAAAAGGGAATTTGATTGTTCACATGCACCAAAGTTGTTCTGAATAATCAGCTAGCTAATAGGATCATTGAATCACAGAGTGATATGAGCTTGAAAGATCATCTGGACCGCTGGAGATCATCTTGTCCAACTCTCCTACCAAAGCAGGCCCATCTAGAGCAGGTTGCACAGGAACGTGTCCAGGTGGGTTTTGAATGTCTCCAGAGACAAAGACTCCACCACCTCCCTGGGAAGCCTGTTCCAATGGTTTTGGTTCAAAACTGTGATTGCTCAAAGCTTAGTAATGACCGTAGTAGGGTGCAGCCTGTGGCTCTTGGGTGGCACGTTACTGGTAGGGGCTCCAGCCCTTTTGTGACTACAGTGAATTGCTGTTGCTACAATCCAAGACGGTGATGGGAGGAACGTGATGAGGTTACAAATGTGTTTGCTGGGCTCTGGGTTGGCAGATGGCTAAATAGCTCCATGTCTCTTACTGCTTTTGAGGGAGGAAGGGTTACTTTAACTCATTTGTATCTTGAGATTCAGAGTTAAATTGTAACTTAGTCCTGAAAGCAGAATAACTTTATCTCAAATGGCTGTGAGACAGCAAGTGGTGGGGTTTTTTTTTTGTTTGTTTGTTGGTTTTTTTTTTTACATCTGTATGAAATACGAGGTGTATGAAACTCAACCCCCTCACACCAAAATACGCTGCAAACAATAAACTTATTTTTTTAATGGCCAGAACGGGGAAATGGCTGACTTGTGCAGACACTTTTTTTTTTTATTTACCTCAAAACCCTCAAATCCCTCAAATCTTGACTGTTGTCTGATGTAAATATGTGTTAGCTTTGAAGTGCTTTGCTATGGTAATTGCAGATGAATAACTTTTTTTTTTGAAGTGGAATGCAGTGCTGGTTAACCACAACTCAATTATAATTTGGCTTCTGTAATCTGGGCTGCCACGGGTACATTGCAATTAGTACCCAATGGACTTCTTGATCAAGTCTTAGTTACACTGCAGTCATAGCCCAAATTATTGTGGAGATGTACTATTAAATGGCAATCATGTTTGTGTGTATAAACACTATATTTTAAGCATTTTTGGGTTAGACCAAAATCCTTGCGGAGGAGTGCAGGAGCAAGTCTTTGTATTTGTGTCATTGCTCTTGTGAAGTGCAAGTTTTGAGTGAGTGCTTTTAACAAACAACTTGCAAATAAGTTTGTGTTTGATGTGGTTGTGTTTTTTTTTTTTTTTCTTTTCCAGAGTAAAATGACTTGGTTGAAAATACTTAAGTGTTAAGGGAATTGTGTTCTTTCCGCAAACAATTTTACACTGAAAAATTAAGTTCAAACATTCCAAATTAAACAGACCTGAGTTTAAAGAAATATTTTATTAATCCCAAACTGCCATTTTATTTAGATGGGTAGAAATGGTGCAATACAGCCACTGAGTTATATACCACTGAGAAGAGTTACTTAAATCTCTCGTGCAGACTGCTGTTGACATACACAGTAGAAAGACTTATAAATTGTTAGTGTATTTGGATATGAGGAGGAGTAAATATGAAACACAGCATTAACAATTTGTATCATCTTCATGTTTTGAGTACTGTATATGCAGGTGAGACTGACTAAAGGATATTATTAATATTTCGTGTTTCATGGGCGTAGTAGCTCCAACGTCTCGTTTCCCTTTGTGGCTGTTCTGGCAACCTGGGAAATACTACTCAGCTGTAGTTTGTTTTTCTTTTCTGCAACAGGAAGATTTAAATGAAGGTTTAAAGGAAAAGTATGTGGCCCTGGATTAGGTGGTTAATATTTGCCTTGCAAAGGAGGCCCTGCAAACAGTCTCTCTGGGTTTGACAGACAGAATCAGAGCTACATTTTTCCACTGTCTTGAAATTGAGGATATCAAATAAGTGAAAGGGAGCAGGGGTCCACATTCATGCCTGCTTTGTTCCCTTTGTGATATGAGGTTTTAAGATGAAGGTAAATTTTCTCCCTTAATCGAGAACTTGACTTTCTTACGTAGATCTTACATGGGCTTCTGCAGCAGACCATGCAAACTCACTTTTGTGGTTTTTGGGGGAAGTGGTTTTTGATGCTTGTTTGCTTTTTCAAGTTCTGTTTGTTTTACTGTTGGCACTTATGGAAACCATAAACAGCTTGTGTGAAGGAAGAGCAGGGATGACTGTTGATTCTGAATGTGTTTCTCTATATTTACTTGTTCTTAACAGTGATAAGGCAGAAGCTGTTGGATCCAGTGCAGCTTTTGAAGGTTCCATGGAACCTCACTGAGATGAATGTCTAGTGGAGTGAAGGGAGAGAGGGAGGTAAAACTCATTCAACACAAACATCTAATGCAACTTGCAATGTTATGGCCAAAAATATTTTTGGTGAGGAGTGTGTGGGAGGTAAAGTGATGAATGAGTAAAGGTGACCAGGAATGTCAGATGTTGAACGTCAATGTGTCCAGAAAAGTTACCAGATCTTGGATTCCCAGAATTCACTTGAAGGTTTTTTTTATGCACACATCACACTTTGGTTTATCAGTGCTATTTCATTTGGTGGTGTTATGTTGTTGGCTTCCTGTAGTTGCTAAGGCAGGGCATAGGGAAGAGAGCAAGAAGAGCTGAAGAGTTCCTTTCCTGGGCAACCTGGTCTAGTTGGGGGTGTCCCTGTGACTGCAGAGGGGTCGGACTAGATGACCTTTGAAGGTCCCTTCTGGCCCACATGATTTTATGATTCTTTTAATGCATTCAGTTACTGACTCTCAGACATGCCCTTCTTCAAAACAACAGACTTATCTAGCAGTTTCCCAAAATAAATGTGATTCACAGATGTGTGGTAACGACTAGGACAAAATGGACTGTTAGTCTATGTATTTCCAGTATATTTCTTGTTTATAGCTTAAGCTGTTTCTGTCTTCAATGCAGAGGGGAAAAGAAAAATTTGCATTTTGATACCAACTTCACTTGAACAACTGATTTCTAATATCAGTAATCTCCATCTTGTTATTCCTAAAGAGACACTTGAAAGGGGACTGTTTTTAAAAATAATTTGTACGAGTGACCCCATTGTTCTTTTCAGTGTGTGCTGTGATAGCACAGGAATAATGGATGCTTTGCAGGGGAACCACAAGATTTTCTGTTTTAAAGCACTCGAGTGAAACTTTCTGCAGCTGCCCCAGTAGAGTACTAGTTGTATGAGAGTATCATATTATATACTTATCATTGGATTTAATCTGTTCATGGAGCTATTGTGATTCTACCAAAATACAGATTTTGAGCTTCCCAGTAGGAGAACTATTTCCAGGTTAAGTGATAGCATGCTGAAATGCAAATATATGTTGCTAGAGGGGAACCTGATGAAATTCAGCAAGGGTAAGTGCAGGGTGCTGCATCTGGGGAGGAATAACCCCCTGCACCAGGACAGGTTGGGGCTGACTTGCTGGAGAGCAGTGCTGAGGAGAAAGACCTAGGAGTCCTGATGAACAACAGGATGACCATGAGCCAGCAATGTGCCCTTGTGGCCAAGAAGGCCAATGGCATCCTCGGGGGCATCAAGAAGAGTGTAGCCAGCAGGTTGAGAGAGGTTATCCTCCCCCTCTACTCTGCCCTGGTGAGGCCCCATCTGGAGCAATGTGTCCAGTTTTGGGGTCCCCAGTTCAAGAAGGACAGGGAACTGCTGGAGAGGATATAGCAGAGGGCTACAAAGATGATGAGGGGCCTGGAGCATCTCTCTTTTGAGGAAAGGCTGAGAGACTTGGGTCTGTTTAGCCTGGAGAAGAGAATAGTGGGGGGATCTGATTGATGCCTATGAATACTTAAAGGGTGGGTGTCAGGAGAATGGGGTCAGTTGTTTTTCAGTGGTACCCAGGGTAGGGCACAAACTTGAACAAGGAGTTCCTCCTCATGTTTAGATGGAAAATTCCATCTAAACATGAGGAGGAACTATCTAGAAATTCCATCTAAACATGAGGAAGAACTTCTTTACTTTAGGGGTGAGAGAGCCCTGGAAGAGAGGTAGGGGAGTCTCCTTCTCGGGAGACATTCAGACACCAGCTGGACATGGTCCTGTGCAACCTTCTCTGGGTAGACCCGCTCTGGCACGGGGGTTGGACTAGATGATCTCCAGAGGTCCTTTCCAACCCCTATTGTTCTGTGGTTCCATATGGAATTGAGGAATAACTAATAAAATGTCATTTTGCATATGAGGAGTTTTTTTCCCCAGAGATAATATTGCCCATCCTTTTTCCAGTTGTGGTGTTCTGATTCAGTGTAAACAAATCCTTGTTGAGACATTCTGAGAGGGGGGAGATAATTTTGCTTTGTTCTTACGCCTGTGGTGAAAGGGAAAAGTAGGTTGAGAAAAGATGGTGCTGGTACAGTGTTATAACTCTGTGAGGCTTCTTTGAAGTTTACTCCCAGAATGTCTAGAATGCATAATCTATATCTTGACAATTTAGAGACAAAGGTTGGAGTCTTGCAATGAGATTCGAGGAATAATGTCCTGCTTTGGTGAAGGGAAATACTGGAGATACCAGAAAATAAGATGCCCAAATCCTGAATTATAACAGCAAAATAAGATTATCTGGACTTGTTCCTAGAGATTAGAGAACCTTTTTCAGAAGATTCTCCAGAGAATTTTTATTTCTGGTTCTCAGTGAAGGACTGAACATAACGTGCAAGTGCAGCAACGGAACAGGTTAAGTTGCATTGACACCTGTTTGCAGACCAGTATGTTTATGCCTTGCAGGCTGTCTTTCTGCTTTTCCCATATTGTCTGGGAGT
The DNA here is from genome assembly GCA_004320125.1 of Scolopax mira. Lineage (NCBI taxonomy): Eukaryota > Metazoa > Chordata > Aves > Charadriiformes > Scolopacidae > Scolopax > Scolopax mira. The sequence continues at coordinate 36,576 of BJBW01018001.1, read as the reverse complement.
TCTTGTGTGGCTTGTTCCTCAGCTGCTAGATAGATATAGAAAGTCTTTTTTTCCTACCTTTCAGGTCCTTTCTCAAGTCTGGTTTTCTGCAGGCCCATGATTGTGTTTTCCTTTTCTAGCAGTAATGAGCATTTGCATCTCTTGTTACGCTGCTGCTAACCTAAAGTGGTACCATACCACCAGTTATTGCAGTGCCTTTAGCTTCTTACCCAAAAAGTTCAGTGAAGTTTTTGGATAGGAGGTCCTATTCTTCATTCCTTCTGTGGCCAATTAGATCTTGCTGGGGGCATTGGTACCTTTGAGGGACTTTGTTCCCTGTTTATCACTCCCCAGTGCTTCACCCTCAGTAAGTGAATACCCCCTTAACCCAGTGCCCCTTGATTTCACTTTCCTGCACACTCTGTAAAGGGAGCAAAGGTACCAACTGGCAGTGAAGGGGAGAGGATAAGCCTAATTATTTCTTTATTGTTTGGTATCAGTCCATTTCAAATGATGATATTATTGAAGTGTCAGTAAATCAAGCAGTGATGTGCAGTCTGTCTGCACCGTGTCGCTCAGCCAAAGAGCTTTCCCTTGGCTGATGTGAGATGAATGAGACAAAGTGGATGGACTCTGCTTACCCCAAGCTGAGTTACGCAAAAATCTGGATGTTTAATGAGCTATCAGTTAATAACTCTGTACAAGAAATAAGTTTCCTACTTGACATGAACGTGCAAAGATAGGCAGCTGCTCTGTGAAGACTGCTTTTCAGTATTTGCAGAATTTATCAGGTTAAACTAATCTTCAAAGAACAGAAAATTTTCTATCCCGATTTAAGCTTTTTGGAACGGCTTGAATCAAACATTTGTTTCCTTTGTGTATTGCAGACTTCTTGAAGCCAACTCTAGCAAAGAGAAAGAGTTCTGTTTCTGCCGGCCAGACCCAGTCTCCAGTGCTGGTCCCCCTGATGGCAGTTTGTACAACCCTGTGAAACCTGCCAAGCTGGACGCCACAGCTTTGCACGACTGCACTTTGGCCACCACTGTGCCTCCTTCAGAGCTGTCGAATCATGCAGTCCTAGCCTGTGACACAGGCATTCATGAAGAGCACTATGTAAGTGAAGCAGTGGAAGATGATGTGCCAGACTGCAGAGAGTACAGAGATGCCTGCACCATTACTGGTAAGCAGCCCGATTTTTTTATCGTGGGAAGGGTATGGAAATGTATAGTTTAACTTCTTTTCTTAAGCTGCTGGTGAGAGATCTGGTTCACGGATGCTGCTGCTGCTGTTCTGCATAGTTTTTCTTGTTTAAGAACTGATTTCACAAGCATATGGGTTTTCAGTGAAAGCACTTGCAGATAGGTTTGACCAAACTAGGATATTGTACTGACGTGCTCGGGAAGTTGAACCATTTGAGGTTTGTTCAGAAAATAAACCAACTGAATGTCAGGAATGAGGGGAAAGAAATAATGCAGCTTAAAATTACGGACTGGTTTTCATAATGTTCAACATAATTTAGATTTTTATGTTGATACAAGAAGTGCTTTGTGGGAGAAGGGGATGGGAGAAACAGTATGTAATATGTTTTGGCTATACATCTTTTTGTTTTTTAAAACCATTCCATTTTTGTTGAATGAACTTTTATAGTTCCAGAACTAATGTGTAAGGAACAGCTTCTTCTGCGTTCTTGTATGAAAGGTTAAATGGCTTTTATCATAGAGCTGGTACAAATAAATAGAATATGTGTTTAAGTGTGGTATTTTAAGTAGAATTTGATTTCTTAGTGATGTGGTCAGCTAGCCCAATTTTTTTGTGTTTGAATAATCACTGTAACTCAGTTTAGTCATGGATATGGTTATGAAATGACAGACAGTTTCCATTTCAAATGCATAGCTTGTTGGCTGAGCTTTGAAGCTTCTTTTAGCTTAAAGTGACCTTGCCAGTTCCAAGGACTTCTGTGAGTGTTTGAGAAGTCAGCTGAGTTTTTGGGAAGGACAAATGAGAGGGCTGAGAATAATGGAAATAAGGCTGGAGCCCTTCTAATTGACTGCCAGACATCTTTTATCCTCAGCTACATACAGCCATTTCTAGAATTGCTGGTAGGTCAGATAGTAGTTAATGGTGATCATCAACAGATATGATTTGTAGTATGCCTTAAGTCAACCCAACTGCTTTGTAGTTACTAAGGGTTGATATTCTGAGAAAAGAAAATAGAAAAAAGGGGAGAGATGGTCTGCATGTCCATCCCTATTCCATTGAGAAGACAAGCAGTAGGATTAACACTAAAGTTGCTTTCAGTCAGATATGCATATACATATACATAATTATATATCTACATAATGTAAAAGTTGTGTTAACAGAAACTTAACTCCTTTTCCCTTCTCCCTTGTGTTCGTGGGTTTAGAGCTTGTTTATCAATGGGTCACTCTTTTGACTGCCCTTAGGTATTTGCTTGGTAGACACTAGAAACTTGTGTGTTCCAGGCAACATGAACTGTTTTCCAGACCCCTTGTAGAAGAATCTTTCTTGCAAGCTGTTCTGTTGGCTGTGTCCTTTCTCCTCTCCCCTCCCTCCCCTCTTAACAGGATGACTGTTTTTCTGTTCCTCCCTACAATCTGACACAACCAACTTCCATGAATGAAGATGCCTTCTCGATTATGGTTCCCTAGAAGGCAAGACAAACACTGTCTTTTTTAATTTTTAATGGATGTCAGTGCATGTCTTCCTAAAACTCTTTCAAACTTGGTATAGTTTCTATGTCTCTTTCTTCTTGCTTACTAATCAGCCGAGTGTGGTTTACTATTTGCTCCTATAATGCTTTTTTATGAATTAGCTGTTCTGCAGCAGCAAATTTGTCCTGTTTGTGACCTGGAGACAACATGGTAAGACTTGCAGTAGAAGCAGTAGGTCTTTTGGGTTGGTTGGTTTTAACATGAAGACTTTGTGTAGGTCTGGCTGGCAGGTCAGCACTGTGTACACTTCTGAGCTATTTACCAGGAAAGAAATTGCTCCCATCAAGCCTGCATATACCATCATTTTTCTTCTGATGCCAAGCCTTGATTCATCCTAGAGCAGGCTGAGTAAGCTATTTTCCTTTAGTCTAAGACTAACCCCTAGAGCTTATTGTTAAAGCAGTCTGCAAGAATTCTGGCAAATAAAGGTTTGAACACAGTGAAGAAAAAACAAACTGGGAAACGGAGTTGGTGTGCTGTGTGGGGAAGCCTTCTGAAATGTAACCAGCTAATGGTAAGAACAAACTGTATGATGTGCACATCTCACTCTGTAACTTTCAGGAAGGCCATCGGTGCTCAAAGAATTTAAAAATCTTGCTGGTTTTGGTGAAGTTTTGCCCCCCCCCCTCCATCCCATGTGCAGTAGAGGCACTCAGATGTTGTGTGTCAGCAGCCTTTCCTGTCTGGGAGCCAGGAGCAGATGTAAATGTGGCTGCGGGTGCGTTGCACATTCTGATTGTGCTAAGCATGTTTTCTCGGATACAGGGTTGGCCTGAACATTTCCTGTCCCCAAACCACCCCAGAATTGTGCTTGTGCAGATTTCTGTGGGAGTGCAACTGGAGGTATTTTAAGAAACTGATCTGGATAGAATCCAGGGATTCTGTATAACCCAGGGAATGAGCCCTGCAGGGGTGGGCCTGGGTGACAAAAATCAGCAAGATGAAAACTTTCCTTAGGCCAGTGTTACCTCTGAATGGGGGACAGCACCCTCAAAGATTACTGTTTTTCCCTGTTGAATTTGGTAGTAAAGCAATCCAAAACTCCTAGTTGCTACAGCTGAAGTGCTATGCCTGTGCAAGCAGAGGCTTCTGAGTCTGTGCTAAGCTGAGGATAGAAGGGCAAATGAAGTAGGACAATTGATTAATGAAAAAAAAAGTTTGCAAATGTTTTAAGAGTTTTTAGTAAAAAAAAAAGTTACTGGTAGAGCTCTTATTTTTCTGAATAGTAACTTGGAATAGTATTAAATAATAGTATAAATAGTATTAAACCTGAAAATGGATTCAGTAACTGCTGTAGTATATATTTTTTTAAAATTATTGCTTTATTTTGGGTTTTGTTAGCAAGGTTTAAGAGAAGGGTTCAATGTAGCCTGATTTACAGAGTTTCTGCTGCTGTCACTTGTGGTGCTCCTACTGGTAAATGGGCAGGAGGAGACTCGGGTTCCAAGGTTGGTGGACAGTGGGACAGCACATGGAAGTGACAGGCTGTTGCTATATGTGCAAAGCACCTGTCTTGTCCCAGATTTATTTTTTTTTCTTTAAACTTTTGTTGTAACCCATTCATCTGAGAATGTAAAGGTAGGAAAGTGGATGTAGCACCATCTAGTGTCCCCTTGCTAGAAAGGGAATCGAAGGGCTTTTCAAGGTGTTTCCTGTCATGGCAGCACAGACCTGGGTACTTCCAGTCAGGTGTTGATGGAAGCAGCTATTAGGGTTGGGGGCTTCCTTCTCTAACACCCATTAGAGAAGCCGTCCTGTTTGGTTATTCTTGTAGAGAAGGAAGGGCTGTAATCTTGGCATGATAAAGTGGAGTATTACGAAGTCGTTCCATAGTTCAATTTTGTGAATTATGGAAGCCTCTTAGTCCAATTGCCGTCTTTCCTTGTCCATCAACTGCTGTCAAAGAAATCCCACCCTGGAAATGGAGAGTACAGTGGGAATGGAAGTCTGAAATACCACAGCAGTACAGATATTTCTTTTGTGACAGGTGTCTGGCTGTCAGAGGTTTTTTGGTTCCCTTCCTCCCTCTTTGCTTCTCTTAAAATACACCTAACAGCCATCTTCGGTAAGTGAACTTTGAACAAGTCTTCAGAGATGAGAAAGCAGACTATTTGCAATTATTTTGGCACAATATACTTTATAATTGAAGAGCAGACTGCTTAATATGCCACGTAGGTTTCCTTCATCCTTCTCTGAAAAGGGAGGCAATGAATGGACTGCGATTTAAGTTGCTCAGCTCCTTCATTAGTTTGCATGATTCACTTGTTCATTGTACTAATTACGCTTTCTGAATGCATGTAGGAGTGTTCTCTCGCTGTCCGGTTCTGGGCCAGTCCCTGAGGGGTTTTTGTGAACTTATTTGTGGTGATAACCACTTCTGTGTCTTATTTTGTTTGCAATCAACACAAGTTAATTTTTGATATTTTAGTTTTTTAAATGAAGTTACGTCCCTTTACGGGTCAAACCATGAAATCCTTTTGACTCTCAGCTGGGAGGTATCTCTAAGAAGATAGTATTGTCTGACCTTGCAGGTAGTGCAACTTCTGCCTTCCTGCACTGACTGCAATGATGGGTAGTCACAACATCAGAGAAAACAACTTTTTTCTTGCTCTCAAGCCTCATGCAGTCTCCTAACAAGAAAGACATTTGGGTGCAGAAAGGTTTCTCTGTTTTTTCTTCCTGCCTTTATCCTTATTCAGGCTTTAATTATGTTTTCATATGAAACAGAGTTTCTGTTCTCTACAATCAAATGTTGCCGCTTTTCATGGCAACCTCAGCCAATTTTCATGGCTGTCTGGTCCTACAGATAACCAGTTTGAGTCTGATCATATTTTCTGTAGTCAGTTTTAAAGAGTATGCTCACGGAACTTCCATTCAAGTTCTTCCTGTTCGGAGTCTGACAAAGCATGACTGCCCCCAGATAACTCCTTAAGGATTTTGGTAATAGAGATTTTTGATAGAATGCTTTACTGGTGTTATAGAATCATAGAATGGTTAGAGTTGGAAGGGACCTTTAAAGGGCAGGGACACCTCCCACCAGACCAGGTTGCTCCAAGCCCCATCCAGCCTGGCTTTGAACCCCTCCAGGGATGGGGCATCCACTGGGCAACCTCTTCCAGTGTCTCACCACCCTCACAGGAAAGAATTTCTTTCTAGTATCTAATCTAAATCTCCCCTCTTCCAATTTAAAACCATTAGCCCTTGTCCTACCATTCCAAGCCCTGACAAAGAGTCCCTCCCCACCTCTCCTGTAGCCCCTTTTTGGGGGCTGGAAGGCTTCTATAAGGTCTCCCTGGAGAGACAGAAACATGCTGTAGCTGTGGCTGTCCTGTTATGGGTGTGTGAGATATCACCAGACCTTGGATGCTTGGTATTCTGAGAATATTGAACAGGTTGTACCTGTTACAGGCTGGGTGGTTGTCCTCTAAGCATTCAATGCTTACAAAAGAATTGATAAAATAACAACAGTTTTTAATTGCTTCCCTCTGTTTGAACCTCTCTGAGGCTGGAGATGGAGAGCACGTGCACAGCCATTCTCAGTACCTTATTCTTAGAGTAAGTACCCCCATCATGCAGAACTGTTGTGCTGGGGATATAGAGGGTACATCCCTGCTGAGTTCTTTTAGTGTCTATTTAGTGTTGGACCCTGACTGACTTTGTCTGAAACCTTTTTGATTCTGTGAAACCAGTCTCCCACTGGTTTCTGCCAGTATTTTTTTTTCTAGTTTTGCAGGATTTGGTGAATATTAGTTCTTCGTTCCCCTTATGATTTCATCTTCATGATTTTGAAAAATCTCCATTGTTTTTACACCCCAGCCTTCTCTTCCAGCTTTCTCAGTCTTTCCTTTACAAGTTTGAGAACATGGGCTCTTACTTCAGTCCATTTACTTTGCTGTTCCCAGTCTCATTCCATAAGCTTGATCTAATTACGGTCTCTTCTTGCTCTTCTTTCCTGCCACTTCCATTAAGCAGCTATTGCTAAATTCTGAGCACTCTTTCTTTCTGTAAAGTATGCCAGAAATGTTAGTCTGGATCTGACTTGAGTTCTGTACAGCATATTCTAATAAAATGATCCTATTGTCTGTGCCTGCTGTATTATTGCCTCTGAATTTTCTGGCTGGCTTTGGATTCTCAGTCAACTTCACACAGTTTAGCCTTCCTTCACTTCCTCAATGCCCCTGCTTCCCATCATTTATTTCTCTTTGCCAATAATTTAGTGCTTTTCCTGATTTCTTTCCTGTGACAGGTTGTTATGCTACCTCTTAGGCTGTATCCCAGGCACACTTTATTTTTTTTATCTCAAGGAGTATCTTTTTGTGGTTTGGTGGTGGGGTTTTTTTGTTGTTTAATGGGGTGGCTTTTTATGTTTGTTTTTTTTAGCCACCCCTGATCCCAGCAGAATTCTGCTCCTTGTATAATATATAATGCTCCTTATATAGTTCTCTCACTTACTTATATCATACTAGGAAGGGGTGTGTATCGGTTTTAGTGTAAACTGTCCATTCTAGAGTCACTGTAAAAGCAAGAAAAAAAAAGTGGGACATTTTTTTTTCTAGATTTACCTTGTTTAGGTAAACACTTTATCATTCCTAAATGTCTGCTTTATTTGGGTAAGGAAGAGCAAGAGCATTAAGTATTCATCGGTGTTCTGTGTTTGATCTTTGGAAAAGGAGCTCCTGAAGGCAAGTGCCTGGTGGACTTTTTTTTGGGGGGTGCTTTTTCATTTTGCCTTGTTTATTTTCCCGTTGCAGTGCACTTTAATACTGGAAGACTAAAAAGCTACACTTGATTATTGTTGGATTTACATGTCTGAAAATACTTTTATACCATAATTTATGTTCATAGCATGCTGAGTGCAACTTTACCTTTCTCTTTCATGTATACGTGTCCATCACGTATCAACAAATTTTCCCTTTGAAGTCAATATCTGTGAAGAGCAAGCTACATAAGAATTATGTTTTGCTTGCAATTCTAAAGCTTCATTGAGAGCCATTGTTTAGGGACTGGCACATTTTGTAGCTGGGCTGAACAACAAGCAAAAGCAGGACAATTGCTTTTCAGGGTTTTCTGTACTCAGTGATCTATCAATGGATTTTTGAGACATTCTCAGTCTGTCTTGGCAGCGGAAAGGTCCTAATGGTTAATGAATGTGTTTATTCTTACTGCTGTTGAACAGAGCGTTGCCAGCATGCATTTGATACATGAATAGCTTTTGTTCTTGCTCTAAAAGAATAGCTGTGGTGGTGGAGTTTCCTTTTATTTTCTGTTTAATGTACAAATAAAAGCATGGGTATGGCTGCACTTATCTACAGGGAGAAAAATTTTCCATTCTGAAGTAAAAATTCATTTAAACTTATGGCTTAATGCACAGTGGGGACCTAATAGTTTAATGGCCCCTCATCACCAAGTTGTGTCTTGCCTTTTATACTCAGCAGGAATGTATATGTAGGATGAAACTAAAGCAGGGAGACTTTAACCTAATAAACAAGGTCATTCCTCACATTGAAACTGCATTTTCCAGTGGTTTTATCTTTGTTAGCTTGGCCATTGCCAGCTTTGTCCCAATCTTTATTTGACATGTTTGGCTAAGCCAAGTCTTCTCCCAGCTTACTTCTTCAATATGCTTTCAATTGCAAATTTAAGTAGAATTTCCTACCAAGGAAGGTAACGTGCTAGAAGTATTACTGCTCTACATACCCAAAACTGTAGATGTAGGCCAAGCCCAGTGACCTATCTGAGAAGAAGGCTCCATGGCTTGTCCACTCTACAGACACTCCACAGACAGGCTTGGCCAGTGCCTACTGTGGCAGAACTGAAGGAACAGCATTTTTGCTTCCATTTCAGCCAGCAACCTAGTCAATGTAATAATTTTTTCCTGCACCATATTATTCTTTTGCATAATATTGAATGATCTGAACCTTCATACCAATTCTTCTTTGCAGCAAAGGAAGAACTGTGATTACGTTCTGTGCAGCTTCCTCACCTTTACACAAATCCTTAAAAACCTGCGGGGAGAAGGGACCCTTTCTTTTCCAGTGATGAAGTGGAGTTGTTTAGGGGAAGAGGGTGGGAGAGCAGAAGAAAAGCTAACTCTTGAGAATCTTTCTCCTTTCAGCTCCTATCCTTGTTTTTAGTGCATGTTTATATGAATTTAAATATGAAATGGCAGATAACTAAAGGTGAGATACAGTATTACATAGAGAAGATGATGAGAATCTGTCTTTGGGTGATTCGTTCTTCTCCATGGGCTGGATTTCTCATTCAGAATTCCTTTTCCATGATTGAGTGTACCCACATGGCTACCATAAATACTGCCTTGCCTTCCCTGTGGCGCCCCACCTACACAAGGTGGGAAGTCCAGTTGAGATCTACATGTGGAAGAGAGAAAGCACAGTGTGTGGTACCAAGTTACAGTTCAGCTGAAGCCTTGCTGTGGCAGCCCAGAATGGGAATAGCCAAGGTTGGCATGGGGTTTTTTATTTTCCCACGGAAGACATGGATTTTGTCCAGTATTTTCCATGTTTAGAGGCAGAAAAACCACTGCTTAAATACAGGTTTGGTTGAAGGTGTGTCAGAACTTGCAATTCCAAAATCCTGTTGTGT
>BJBW01018001.1:0-27246 GCA_004320125.1 Scolopax mira | reverse complement strand
GACTTCTGATCTGTAGGATGCTGAGGCTGTCTTTCCTTTTGGGCAAGTCAGTGAGTGGGAGGAGTGAATTTCCTTGTTGTTGGAAGCAGTTTTCATTGCTCTAGAAGCTAATCACACACTTTACGTTAAAACACACGTATTGTGGGTGTGCAGTCCTGAGTTTGGCCGTAGTATTTGTAAGATTTCAGTATAATTAGCCATGTTTGAGGTGTCCTAAAACTGAAATTAAATAGCAATACGGTGAGTCTGGGGTTTTGCCTATTGCAGGTATAGGTGCAGAGTAGTTTATAAATAATGTCCAAGAAATACTTCTAATTCTGGACCCCAATTAGAACTTCATGCCTGTGTTTGTGAGGGCCTATAGAGCTCAAATAATGGATGACTACATGCTGTGTTTCCCTTTTTCAGTAGGCTGGCTAGCAGCCTAATTGTGGGGTTGAAGTTTCTTACATACCTTTTTGCTTTTCGTTTTTATGTGGAACTTTTCTCACTGGTAATAACCAGTTCACTCCATTCCGTGATTGTCTAAATGGACAGAAAGCTCTGGGCAAATGAGGCTACCAGGTTGCCTCGAGCATCCAGGAAATATCTGCTGGAAAAGCATTTGGAGAAAGGCCCATTTTTCTTGCTTCCATCCCTGGAATATGATTAGGCTTTAGGTTTGTGGCCTGCTGAGAAAGGACAATCCTAATATAGTCAGGGCCTCTTGGGTGGTTGTTGAACTAGATTAGGTGACTTTTTCTTGGAAGGAGTTTCCAGAATTTTCTCAGCCCAATGGATAAAAATGGATAAAAAATATACCAAGTGCTTACTGATCCTTGGTTTCTGAGAAGAAACACAGACTTTGAGTTTGTGCTCTCTGTGCATATGTGCATCACATGACACAAAAGCAGCAGTCTAGATTTGCTCATATTTAGCATGAAATAGCCTCAAGTTGATGAACTTTAATTTACTGTGTTACATGTGGCTGGACTTTAACCTCCATGTGGTAGCCCTGTCCTCCTGACAACCTACCTTTTATTTAACTAGTAAGGAGCCAGCACTGGAATTGTCCCTTTTCAGGTATAGTGTGCTTTTTTCAAAAATTTCTTTATTGACAGGCCATTTTCAAAGACTGATTTTTTTTTTTTTTTTTCCAAGTTTCTCTATTATAAACTTTAGAGAGCTAAGTGTCAAGGGGAGGTGAAATATGTGTGTGGGAAATAGGACAGGACTGAAAACCAGGGAGAGGATTAGGTGGCTCTGAAGTAAAATAGTAGACTTCTTTGTTCTTCCTGCTTTCTCCAGGGAGGTTCCTTGTTTCTTTCATCTAATTTTGTTGCTGTGCTCTTATGTACTTCCCTTACCTCACCTGCCTCAAAACAGGTGTGACAAATTAGAATTTTTTTAATTCTATTTGTGGGAAGTGAAAGAATTTGCCAGAGAGTGATTACTGAGGTCTGTTTGGTTTGAGGTTTTTTGTTTAATAAGGAGAGGGTGTTTAGATGTCCCTTCTCTGTGGGCTGAATACCAGCTGCTGGGTGGTGATGTAGTCGAGTCCCCTAGAAGATGTTCAGGGTGGGTGGTTGATACAATCTGATGACCAGAGCTTATGTTTTAAAAGTTGCCAAGCCAGCCCAGCACTTCCCTAAGGTCCTACCTAGAGTGTAGCTTTTCTGCTGGACACACCGCTTCTGCACAGCAATTGTTTCCCTCTTCTCAGAGGAGGCACTTCAGGGTAGCAGAGATGCTTTGAGCTGTTTCCAGGGTGTTAGCACCTGGCAGAACTGGATGCTTTGGAGCATGGTGCTCTAGGAATGATGTGATCTCTGGGTGGTTTGGTTGGGGACTTCAGTGTCTTGACTTGTGTGTTCTAGCCTCTCCCTTCTTGAGCGCAACCCTGACCTTAGCATCGTTCATGGCAAGGTTACATTTATGAGAAATTATTTTGCTCCATTTACAGTAATGGGCTATAAACGAGAAACTGGCTGACAAAATGTTGGTGGTGGCTTGGTGTTTTGGATATTAAGGCGCCTCTTAACACCAGGTGGCAGCATCTCCTGCTACCAGGTTCTGTAAAGACCTGGAAATCCTTTTAACCTTGAAAGGGGGAGCCTCTGCTTGAAAACAAACCAATAAAACCATAAAGATTGAGGATCGTTTGGGCCAGAATTCAGAGAGATCCAAGCTAAATATTTTATGTTTCATGCAATGACTGCACTGATTAGCCATGTTGTAGAGTGTTTCTAAAAACCGCTGGAGATGACAGCAGGCTTTGAGATGTGTTGGGTTTGTCTTCTCTGTGTGTATGTTTTGTGTATGCTTTGTGAGTTTTGGGTTTTTTTCATCTGTTCCCCCCTTCACAACACCCACCATGTCCCACCCCTATCTCTTTGTTTTAGATTTTCTCTCAATTTATCACTACTTCTATGTGAAGTTGCTGCTGAAATAGGTGCTCCCTGTTTATCAGTCGAGCTTGGTTTCATTTCTACATTCTAAAATATGACTATTCAATCACAGCTGTAAAGAGGTGAAACCCAAAAGCCTGGTAGGGTTTGACACTGAGCTGCTTTAGGTGACCATGTTGTTTGGAATGAGATCTTCAAATCTGGCTACATGTGGTTCGTGTTGAAGTTAGCTTGAGTTGAAGTTTGTTCAACTGAAGTTGAATTGCTTGGTCATGAGGTGCTGGCACGGTTCCTTCTGTCCACATAATACCGACAGCTAACTATATTTTTAACTCTTTATGGGAAGTGACCTAATGTGTCACATGGTTGCCTGAGTGCAAGATGAAAATGGCAGTGGGTGACAGCACCCTGCACAATGTCTTATGATCTGGGTGATGTTATGAGCAGGGGGGCAGTGGCAGTCCTTGAGATGCTGTGCCCCTATTCTTTAGGGGGCTCCTATTGTTTTAGACCTCTCACTCTGTTTTCTGTTTGATCTACTGTTTGCTCACTTGTCAACAGAGGAGAGGTGTAAGTGTACATCCCAAAATAGCCAAGTGTACTCTTATCCTCACATGGTTGCCCTAAAAATGATGCTTCTTTCTTCCTCAGATAATTTAGCAAAAAAAGAAAAAGCTACCGTCAGCTTAATCTCCCTGAAGAAAAGTTAACTTACTCTGCTTTTCAAATGGATAGAGGTCTTAGATGAGAAGGAATGGATGAAATAATCAAAGGTGTCCACACCAGCAAATCCAATAAAAATTCCTCCAAGGAAATGTAAACAAGCTGAAGCAACTAGTGAACCTTTAGTGGCTGTCTTAAGTTGAGAGGGAGGTGGTGGAAAGGGTTAAGATGCACAGAGGAGGGAAATATGCCAGTCAATCAAATGCCAATGTATTAAAAGATACAGAACAAGCAAATATGTAATTCATTAATAATTACCCAAGAAGTAGTGAAGTAGGAAGAAAAAAATGCAGGAGAGAGCTCAATGGGGGTGTTCTTCTCAGTTTACCATCTTTATTGAAAGAGTGGATTAGAAAATGAAGCAACAAAATCGGGTAGAGGTAGGGGAAGTAGCTGAAAGAATTTATTTTAATCTCATTTAGAAAACATATAGAGGAACAATGTCAAAAACTCCTGTACAGCAGACTGAGGAACCTTATCTTCTGAGGAATAGGGTGTGAAGGACTATGTTTTGCACCAGAGAGGTGAGGGCCAACAGAGTGGCTCTGTTTGTACATGAGCCACATTTAGGCCATGAGATAGCAAAGCACTGGAATGCATTACTCACAAAAATAATATGGAAAAGAGTGAACAAATTTTCTTTGTTTATATTTAACTATTTCTAGAAAGTGCCAAAAGCTGCAGACTTCTACAGTATGCAAGAGCCTTTAGAAAACCTTTCTTAACTCTTCAAAAGCAGAACCTTCAGTGACACACGCTTTAGAAAGAATCATGAGTTCATAATTAATTTAGCTATTAAAATTCTTTTTAATTTCCTTGTAGAAGTTTGTTTGCCAAGGATGTCCAGAAAACTACAAGTTTAAAACTGCTTAGGCAAAATCTGGAACAGAGCAACTTCTGAGGAGATATTTCAACTGTTTGTTGTATCACTTTTATTAATGATCAGCTGATTGATCATAATTATGATTAAGCTATTATGACTGTAAGTCTTACACTTGTGGTGTTATTTTTATCTCAGTAAAAAGAAGGTACCAGTTAGGACAAGAAGAAGTGTAACAGTTTTATGCTTGCTGGACTTCAGTTAATTTGATCATAAAACATAAATGTATCAGGTATTCAGAGCAGATAACTTATTTAGCTTACAGTATATTTGCAATTTAGTCAGAAACATTCATTGAAATTATTTGGAAGTGCAGTCAGAGTCTTCTGTAAAATGTGACTGCTGTTTCAGGATGAGGGATGGTGTTAATCAGCACATCTTCTCATAACAAGTGCCTATACCTCAGCAAAGGGAGGGGAAAAAAAGTGAAGGGGAAGAAGGTGTAACTGTAGCAGTGAGAATATTGCCCTGATTTAAATGGTGAACTAATGTTTAGTCATACACAAATGTAATTACAGTGTCCTGTTTTTCTGATTAGTCAATTACATCAGAGCCTGCCTCTATTTCCTTCTGGTATACAGATTTTAAAATCACAATAGAAGTTAATGACAATAGCATCATAATAAGTTCCCTTTCCAGTTACTCGTTAATATCTTTCCAGCTGTTAAGCCTTTGGAATTGCTCAGAAATAGTCAAGATTTGTCATATGACAGAGTAGAAGAATTGTCTTGGTTGACTTTTATTCCACTATAATTCTTGCTTATTTACTGAGTTCTGGTCGATTTTGTTTTCACAGTGAAAGTGTGTGAGTTTCTTGTTTATATGCATGTGTGAGGTTTGGGTTGGCTTTTTTCCTGCTAAACTTTATTGATAACTTCTTTTGCATTCCATGTTCTGGTTTTTGACACTGCAAACCATTTTAAGTTTCTGCACAAAATTATTTGACTGAAACTTTCTCTATGAAGTCAGCCAATTTCTTTTTGAAAGACACTAAAGGTTTGAGTTTTTATTTCTTTGTTCCCAAGAAGACCACCTCAGTCAGGCTGTATAGAACTCTTACATTCTTCACAAGAGGTAAACTAACATTTCAGCCAAACACCGTCACCACCACCATCTCCCTCCAAAACACCACCAACAAAAAAATGACCCCCATATTCTTGGCAGTGAAAGCAACTAAAAATCCCATGATGTGTATCTATATCTACGTATCTGTATATATGTAGATATGCATATATAAAAAATCCTCCTGTGTATGCATGTGCACACATACATCTTTGTTTAGTTGAGATGAACGTGTGCTTTGGAGATCAGCTGGCTTTTCTGAACTCAGGTGGTTGCAGGCACTGAGATGGATGTTGTCAGCAATTAGAAAGGTAACCAGGGAGGAAGAAAGGTTTGTAGTTGCTGGTTACCTCTCAGCTTTGGAAACATGGGAGATGGGTCTTGTTTTTCTGTATAAGTTGTTAGTCCTCTGAGAGGGCTACTGATGTGTGCAGGCTGACTCTTGCATTGCACCAAAGTCCATAAAAAATAATATTCCTACTAGTGTGGGTACCAGGAATTAATCCTATTAATCTTTGCACATTCACTTATGCAGTGAGTCTTGGAGAACACTTCCATATGTACAACAGTTAGCAGAACAGCCTGGATGAAAGCAGAGGAGAACACCTCCTGGTAGATAATAGCAGACTTCTTGAATGATAAGGTATAATGCAACTTTCCCAAGTGGATTTTATTTTTAATCAATTGGATGCTGTAAAGGATATAGGCAGGAGGTAACCAGCGTGAGTTTGTGTTTGAAACCTCTGTCCTGTTGTCTGATAGAGTAGTGATGCTCTTGTCATCTTTAGCAATCAGGGTGATGCTTATGACAATGCAATTTCTGGATTAAATTTAAAAAAACACAACAAAAAAACCAACCAACCAAAAAACCAAACTAAATTACTGGCCTATGGACAAGTATGTGTTACTTCCCCATTCCTCCCTCCCTGGCAGAGGTTAATGCTTACAGCTTGCAGTGCAATTGTAGGTCTGCATCAGTCCTGCAGTAATGATTTTTCTCTCTTAGTCCCTGACAAACAAACCTACTTTCTTATCACGAGCAGCCCTGCCAGCAGCTGAGTGCGTCCACAGGATGGGAAGGGCAGGATCCTTGTTGACAGAGCCCAGTCCTTTTGTTCCTCAACAGGTCAAAGGTGCTGGCAATAATGGTTAAAACTGACTCTCCAGGCATCATCAGACAAATTCCAGGTACTGAGTGGACCTTGTAGTCAATCCAGGAGGCCCAAGCAATGAATCTGTGCCAGCAGGGGACAGAGCCAGGGCTCAGACCTACCCTACAGCTCTGCACCAGGGATGTTGGGATTAAGTGGGGCTCCTGGGCCAGCAGGCAGAGGGTGCTGGTCCTTGATGAGCTTGGTCAGGACAGTAAAGTCCACCCATAGGGGTGGACTTGGGCTGTAACAGTCTTTACTGTTTGTGGCTCAAGAGTCTCTCCACAGTAGTTGCAAGAGTTATGGCACTAGTTAAAGATGGAGCTGCGTTGCACAGCGGATGAGCTTCCTTAGTGCTTGCTCTTTCTTATTTTTGCACGTGGGGTGGTGGTGGTGGTGGGGGCTGTGTTCTTTCCTTTTTTGTCCTGGAATGGAAATGGGATGCAGATTGCAGTATTTATGGGAAACATACCGGGAGTTACTCTGTTTCTTAATAATTAGCAAGACATCGTAGTTAATTTTATATGGTAATTAAAATGTACTTGTTTAAAATGATCAGGCCTGTTCTAGATATTCACACGCACAAAAAATTCTTCATTATAGAATAATATAGGTTGGAAGGTACCTCTGGAGGTCATCTCTTAGGATGTCTACTCAAAGCAGGTGTGAGTGCTCATGGCCTTGTTTAGTAAAGTTGTCAATCTTTCCAAAGATGGGAGGTTTCCCAGGCTTTCTGCACCCCTGTTCCCGTGTTTGACCATCCTTATGGTGGAAAAGTTATTATGTTCAATTGTAATTTTCTGTGTTAAAACTTCTCAGCTCCCTCTTGCCCTGAATTTAAATCTCCAATTTTAATTTCACCATTTTTGCAGTTGTTGATGGCTGTCAGTATCCCTTTTTAAAACTGTGTGCAAACTTGATATATTTGTGAACATGAGCAACTGATATCACAGAATGCAGGTCAAGATAGTGTCAAAAGGTTCCCTAAAAGTTCTTTCAACCAACTCCACCTCTACCAGTGCAGCTTAGGTGTGAACTGTGACACTGTTTCCTCTTGCAATCCTGGATTTCTTTTTCTTGAGAAAAATCTGTCAGCAGCAAAGGCAAAAATAATAATGCTACTCAGCTGTGGTCAAAGACAGAAATATGTAAAGCTTGCAAGCTAAAATTAATCTGTCAAATAGAATATGAAAAATGTAAGTTCCTGCATGCAGTACTCCATACCCAGGTTGTAAGTACCCTGTCTTGGCCAATGGTCACTTGCTCTCTAGTTCTACCCCTTACCCCCAACCTTATTTTTCAGTAGATGAGCATGCCCTTCTATTTTCTGCTAGTAAAGATGCTATTTTGTGATCATTTGGGCAAGTCTTATGTTCTAAACCAACCAGTATCTAGCTGTTTTCTACATGCAGAAAAATCTTGCTGGTGCCAAAACAAACTGACATTTTTTGCTAGCTTGTACATATAGTACTCAATTTGAAGAAACTAATAGACATTGTCTTCTTCTCTTACCAGATGTGTGCAATAGTACCAACCTTCCTGAAGTTGAAATCATCAGTCTCCTGGAAGAGCAGCTGCCTCATTATAAGCTAAGAGCCGATACAATCTATGGTTATGACCACGACGACTGGCTTCATACACCTCTCATTTCCCCCGATGCGAATATTGACTTAACAACTGAGCAGATAGAAGAGACCTTGAAATACTTCCGTAAGTCAAAAATGCAGAAATTGTACTGATAAATAAAATAGTGCTATTTTTGGTATCTTCTCTGAAGAACCTGTGCAATTTTATTACAACTGTGGAAAGCAAGAGAGCTGTTCTTGATTTACTGCTTTGGTCGTCAAGTTTCCAGTAGATAGAAAAAGGAAACATTTAATGAGAAACAGCAGTTGCATTTGTAATCTGTACACGTACCTCTTCACATCATCATCTTATTATATTGGTGAAACTGAAACACCTGGTTTTGCTTGTGATCTCTCTGGCAAGAGTCTGAAATTTTCTACATTGCATATGTGCAGAAAATTTCAAAGTCTAGACAGGTCTAAATTTCTCATGTTCTCTGTCACATTGCACTGTTGTCTGATGACACTGTGCCAGCATCACAGCATGACATCAAATCATTTTTCTGCAGCTTACCCTTCTAGGAAAGGCTTGTGAAGAACCAAATTCTGAGCATTTGGTGGGATCGCTTTTCTCTTCATTCTTTTTTGTTCATATTTGTACTATTGGACAAAAAGGTACCTTTTGTGCCTGAAGAGGAAGTGTGTAGTGTTGTGACCTTCTTGGTTTTGCATTCTTTTGTTTGAGCCTGTAAATGCTTCTATCGTGGTGAATGTCTGTCTGGGGACTTCCACTGTGGATATTGACTTAAGATATGCAAGTAGAGAAAACTTCTACGATTCATCCTGTAGTTGCAGATTGAGTAATGTGTGATTAAAAGATTCTTTCTTTTTCCCCCATCCTCCATGGTTTCCCATGAACATACAGTTTTGTGGTACCTGTGTATGTGTTGCATGTTAAAATAGTTTGTAATAGAGCCAATAAGTTTTATGCTGAAGCTATAGTAGTTAGACTTATATAGTAGTGGATTTACATATGTTATAGTGACAGATAAATGTAGACAGACTTACTGAGGAGCTCAGAGATGAGTTGCAGGGCTCAACACAAACCTGTGCAAAGATGCCTTGCTTTTTGAAGCTCCTGGAGAATTCACTTTGTAAGGAGTCAAGGGTGGTGAAGAAAAGCATAAAGAATATAAAGAACTGAGTTTCTGACTGTAGTGCTTCGGTAGAAGGTATTAAGTATTTTAGTAGATAACTTACACAGGCCAAAAACTGGGAGGGGTTAGAGCTAAAGCTGGTCTGTGGAGTCAGTTGTGCTATAGCTCCTTGTTTTGTGTCAGTCCATTAGTGTTGCTGAAATGATGGCAGAAGTCTGCTGAAAGACATGTTTTGAAATGCAGGTT
Source organism: Scolopax mira (assembly GCA_004320125.1). Classification (NCBI taxonomy): domain Eukaryota; kingdom Metazoa; phylum Chordata; class Aves; order Charadriiformes; family Scolopacidae; genus Scolopax; species Scolopax mira. Next base: position 18,075 of record BJBW01018001.1, on the reverse strand, counting down.
TCCAAAGGCTTTGGTAACAGGATTGGTCTCGTGTCGTGATTAAGATAGTCCGTGTGGGTGGGCTGGTGCAATAACCGTGGGAAGGATGTTTTGCCAGTGGGGCAAGGAAGGCCAAAAATCCCTGTGGAAGCATCCTGGCTCTCCCAGCTGAGATACTGGTGGTCCGTGTCACTTGCAATAGTGGGTGACTCTTGGGGGTGGATACAAAATGAAGCTACACACAGCAGAGAAATCAGATAGCAGTGGCTGATTGTAACTCTGAGTGCTTCAACAATTTTATCCAGCTTTTAGCTTATAAGTTTAATGACTGCAACTCCGTAGTGATAGAAGATTTCATCCAATCAAGTGGCTTGAATGAAGAAATGTTATGAGTGTAATTCCAGCCACAATGTATGTTTTCTGCTTTCATGGGGAAATAACTGCTTAAAGAACAGGAACCCAGCGAGGATAACTTCTGTAAAGAAAAGTTTATTCCTTACTGCTTATATACCACTGCTTATGTATAGATAGTTTGAGAAGTTTATACAAATTTGGATTGAGCCTTACACATACCCTGGAAACGGAGATCTCTGACTTTACCCTTGTTAAGTTTTTGTGAACAAGTTGTATAATGCATCTATACACAAGTGCAAGATCATAAAGCTTCAGCGCGTTTGGGTATTACGGCATTGATGGTAAACATTGGTTTATGGAAAAAATACTTAATATTTTTGGTTGTTAAGCTGGCAGAAAATTCCTGTGAATTGTTCCATCATCATGTTGGAGAGTGTTTTTCAGGGTGTGGTTGCTTGCACAATGATTAATTTTCAGTGCTGCAATTAAGGCACTCCTCTACCTGTTCACTTTGCTTTAAAAACCTTGATGAGGGGGTTGCAAATACTGTAACTCTTCTATTGGAAAGTTTTAGTATAATCTTACAAACTGCCTCTATTTTCAAAACAGTATCCTTGTGGTCTAAGTATTCTATGGACGTAGTTTAATTGAACAAATAATAAAAATGAAATTTCCTAATTGGTCAAAAGTTTTCCTGAACTGAAAGAATAATTCAGCAGTTTTGCTGCAATGGAAAAAGATTAGCTGCAAAATAATAGATCAGATAATTCATCAGAATTAAAAAGCACTACTTTTACAGACTGTTGCTTAGCCTTCTTCAAACTTCTTAGGGACACACGAAGATAATGAAAATAAAATTAAAAGTTGTGCTAGTGCAGAATAGTTTTAGATGTGAAACTACGTCTTTTGAGGGCTTAGGGTTCCTGATATATTATAGTGGCTTCGGACCCAGGATTTAGCAGGGAGGTAGGTATATGGTGTGGCTTTATTCAGGAATGTTCACAGACTGAGAAATGCTGGACGACAGGGGGGATGTTTGTGTATGTTTTAATAATGCACAATATTTACATATATTAATTTATGTAAATATGTCTTTGGTAAGGTTCCCTGTTGTCTAAGGAGAGAACTTCTCGGGAAGAACAACATTTCATAACCTCTCACCACACCAGTTAAAGTGTAACTACTTACCTTGGAAATAATCTGAAGGGTAACACAATAGTGACAGTTTTGCACTGTAACTCATTGTTTTCGTGGTGTTCTGGTGCCCACTGTGAACTGGAACGAGGGAAGGAGAACGTGTCTGTTTTTCCACTGGTTGTAACTACATTCCCACCCCACCAACCAAGGGCAGCGGAGGTTGATTTTTGGAGGGTGGTAATTGAGAGCTGCTTTTTTTTCCTCCCTTCTGCTGTAGGCTCTTTACCACACTCAGTGACTCTTTAACTTCTCTCTTAATTGTGATCTGTACCTCCAGCTCTGTCCCCACTCCCCCTGTAAGTTTAGAACAAGATAGATGCCTTTGAACCTCAGTACTGGATTACTTAGAAATATTTCAAGGTCCACAGAAGTAGTAAAGTGTAGAGTTCTAAATAGATATATATGTATAAAAAGTGTGTATGCCTATGTAATAAATATATATAGTATATGTGTAGCAATGTACAGTTGGATTTGTAGTTACTTTTTTTGACCAGACTTTAAAACTTAATGGCCAAATTTAAAATCTCTGCTCAAAATGGAAAATAATTGTTCAAATGCACTTTTGGTTAAGTCCTGTAAAGTGCCCTGAGGTGGATTTAAAAATTGTCTGTCTTAAGGCTAGTAAGTAAATGATTTTGAAAATAGATGCCTGTTAAGCTCTATTAACAGAACTTTATTTGTTCCCACTTTAGAAGTGTAACATGAAAGGGAGAAAACTTGTCAGAAAGGTTATGTAAAAAAGCTCTAATCGATTCACAAGCCCAACCCAAAACATTAACTGCACTCAGAAACCAGTGCTCTGATTCTCCATGGGCTATCTCTCTCTGAGAACTGTACTTCCAAATAATTTGTTTGCTATTTAAAATGTCATTTGTATATGAATTACAATATTTGATTTCTGTATTGGGTCACATACATCCATTGTGCATGTTATAGCTTGTTTTCCCTATCCATCCTTGTATTCCCCTTTTCTATACCACTGGCTTGTTAATAGGGAACTTGTGTTCCTGTGTACCTGTTTGTCTGTGAATTTGAGTTTTTGAATGATACACTTATATTTTTTTAAGAGAGGCTTTGTGGTTGTTTGGATAGATTCAGGTGTCCCCAAACACCGTTATCTGTGAAAGAATCTAAATCACTTGTAGTGACACTATTCTCAAGTTTGAGTTCATCTGTTTGCTCCCAGGAGAGAATCCATGAGAAAATATTACTTCCAGGAGTGATTCAGCAAATAAGGCAACTGCCAGCTGCATGGCTGTCCTTTGAAGCAGAAGCATTGAAATGATGGAGTTTTCTGAAGAGTTGATGGGTGTCTGGAGTGGTCTATTATCAAGCTTTTAAAGTATACAGACTCATTTTCATTCAGTTAAAAAGCAGATTAGTAGCTGTTAATGCTCACTCATACTTTATTCAGTGTAACTGAGCAGGTGCTGTGTCAGGGGACAGAGAGGGATGGGTTTCCTTTTTACCATAGAAGTCTATCACAAGGGAACACTTAAATTTAGGAAGTCAATCGTTTTTGAGTGAAAAGAGAAAACATCTCCTCTAGTTTGCAAAATGAAGAGAATGTAAATGCTTTTGTTGATTGCTGCTTTAGATCTCCTTGGATTTGTACCCAATTCGTATTTAAAAGAGATTAATGACATCTAGGACCTTGCTGTAGAGGATGCGTGGAGTACAATGGTCCTCTAGAGTAATTTGATAAGAACAAGTGGCATTTTGTGAATGTGTTCTTAATCTTCTGACTGTGTGTAATCATTATAACTGACTCAAGATCTGACCTATTAAAATCAAAAAGCAGTGAGATTTTGGAGGGGTGTGGATGTGTGCGTTGCATATGGTGATGTCAGTAATGACAGAAACCTTGGGTTCTCTGTTGAGCAGTTTCTATGTTCTCTGTCAGTAACCAAATTGACAAACTAGTTTTTCTTAGTATTTGGGTGTTATGTTTTTGCTTACTAGTACTGTTCTTGTAGGCTTACATAAATATTATGTAAGTTGTAATACAAGATAAATCAAGGATAAGAATGCTAAAGATCCATAAAATGAGCTAAAATCACTTTTCCAATGGCACTTCAGATTTCTTAAATTCATTGTGATACTCGCATGATATTTTAATCTTTACAATTGCAAAATGTTGAAAAAACTGTTGCTTTCTTGGTATTCTGCAGTAACAAGGACTGTTCTTCAATCACTATTATTAGAACCGTGGGTTCCTCCATACTCTTTTCACTGTGGAAGGCAAACTTTAAGTAAAAATAACTTTTAAACACTGCAGCTATATCATGCTGAGGCTATAATGTTCTGCCATTTCCAGCAAGGTTTTATACTGTCTAAACTCCTTTAAATAGGATGGAGGTTGTACGTTGCAAGATATTGCAAGAAGAGTGGCGATCTTGCCTAGAACTACTTTCTCTGTGGTGGGCAAGAAAAATATGGACCAAGGGAATGTTTGGATCCTTTGTCTTAAATCTCCCTCCCCGAGCTACATGGAAACTTTTAGGCAAAACACTGATTGCAGTTGGCTATTTCATTCCTATGGAACTCCTTTTATACAACTCACTGGTTTTGATTGGAATTCAGATGACTTGACAAGAGTTATGCTTGGAACTGAAAAATCTAGCTTTTGATTTTTAATAGTGTTCTGTTAAGCTTCGTAAGGCTTACACACTGGATGTTGTCATTGTAACTGTTGTGTACAAACATTAGAGGTTTGAATCCTGAGCAATTAAGCAAGGAGGGCATGTGGTTTCTAAATGACTTCTGAAAAATACACTTGCAGGTTTTGGACTACGTGCTGAAATGGATGCTGATTTATAAGCTGCTGGTCAAAAAATGCTGCGTTTCCCACTGTGTTGATCCATACAGGATAGGAATCAAAAATGATCCTTAGTGATACTGGTGTGGCTTGTTAGAGCAGATTTTTCTGCCTTCCTCTGGCTTTTTGGTTTTGAGATCCTCAGTCCAATACCTGACCACAAAGGCTGGCAGTTACAGTATCTGCTGGGCAGCATCACTCAAGAGTGTGGGCACAAGTCTGCTTGGCCCTCCTTTTGGTTTGATTTTTGAAGATACTGGTAGAAAGATGGATATTTAAATATACAATCATTTTAACTTATTTGCAGCTTGTTAGAGGAACTTAAGCTATAACCAGGGATAGGTGATGCAGAGAATTAGTTTGTAAAACTTAGTTGGTGATTGGGAAACGGAGCCTTCACACTTGGATGAAGACATTTTTTGGGAGGTACTGAACAGCATATTAGGGCTGTAGCTGTTGTTTTACATTCTAAAACTCCAAAGCATATATTTATCATTATTTTCTTCATATGCTTCAAACTGAAGACTCATCCGGTCCCTACCAAATGAACAAAAAACTGTCTTGACCCTAAAGCATAATCAAATAAATCAAACATCATCTTACCAGACTCATTAAACTCTTGAGACAGAGTGCCTTTAAAGCCAATCCAAAATGTGCTGTGTGAATGTGTGATACAGCAAAGTGACATTCCATCTCCCTGCCTGCAGATTAGGGAATGTCATGTACCCTGGTGGCTACAGAGAGGTCTATATAAGAGCCAGGCCTGGAGCACAGCTACCAGAGACAGTGAACAGACACAGCACTTTGTGCAAGAGTCTGGGTTCTGCATTGGGAGCTTCTGGGGACAGAGCCCAGGCTTGTCTGGGGACTTCTAAGAACCCTCTGAGAAAATTGAGGGTGTCTACTGCTGCCAGGTAAGGGGAGCCACAGGGATGTGGGCCTGAGGAAGCTCTAGTAGCTTCTGAGAAGATGTCAGCTGCCCTTGATCCAAGGGTGCTTGGAGCCCTTATTGCAGCTGCTGCTGACTTGAGGATGGTCAAGCACTTTTTTAGCTGGTGCTTGGAAGACCCCTCTGTAACAGCTGGGTATGGAGCACAGCTCCCAGAGACAGACGGCAGATGCAGCAGTTTGTGTAGAAGGATGCAATGAAGGGATCCTTGTCTGACCTCAGAACAGCCTAAACCCTCCAATATTGTGATGTGCCACAGGGTGCATTCCCCAAGTTTTGCAGCTCATGTCCCTGCCAGGGGAGTGATTTTAACCCAGACAGAGCTTCATATGGTGGATGCAGCCTTGCAAGTCCCAGGCTGCCAGGAGTGCCTCAGGCTTCTCCTTGAGGTAGGGAGAGATGGCTGTCTTTTCTGCAAGAGCTGTGCTGCTGTTGAAGAGCTGTCACCAAGTAGAGAAGTTAGGAGAGGAAGACAGGCTGCACAGCATCAGGGAAGATGAGAGACACAGACAGGATGCAGGAGGAGTAGCTGAGACACCAAAGGATTGTGCTCTCGTTCAGCGGACCTTGCCAGGCTGGAGAGAGGAGTCAAGAAAAGCCTTGTGCAATTCCACAGAGGGAAGTGCTAAAGTCCTGCAGCTGGGGAGGAACAGCCCCATAAACCAGTACATGCTGGAGTCTGACCAGCTGGAAGGCAGCCTCACAGAAGAGGAACTGGGGGGGTACTGGCAGACACAAAGTTGAACATGAGCCAGCGTTGTGCCCCTGTTGGGAAGGCAGCTAATGGTATCATGGGCTATTACGAGGCAGAGTGTTGCCAGCAGGTCGAGGGAGATGATCCTTCCTCTCTACTCAGTACTGATAAGGCCACACCTGGAGTGCTGGGTCTAGTTCTGGGCTCCCTGATCCTATATTCCTTCAATGTAATGCAACTTGCATTCATTTCCTCTCCCAGGAATTTGCAGTCATGACTGTCAGTGTTGGTTTTTTTGTTTCCTTCCTTGTTATAAAAATAGGTCATAACCATGCTACTGTAGTACGGTGGTCCATCCAATCAAGCATGACATTAAGCTCAACTTCATTTTACAAATGTTTTTGCTGTCTCTAGGAAAAATATAACTGCAAAAAAAACCCCAGAGGTTGTAGTTTACATTATTTCTGGGTGGTGAACAGTTTACAGAATCTGACTCTTTTAAGGCTTTACTATTTTTCATTTCTTTATGCTGGATAGGGGTGTATTCTTTTAAATGTCCAGCTCTTGGTATGATGGTGCTATTTACAATATTTAAATATGTCCAATTATACTTTAAATTATAAGCTGGTTTTGCAGGTAGATTGCTGAAGACCCCATCAATTTTTATTTTATACAAATGCAAATATAGTACTCTCCACTAATATTTTGGAGGAAGGGAGAAATAATCCTTTCATGAGGAAAATAAGTTTTTGTCCTTAAGTAATTGAATTTCATCTGTCTGTCCCTGTCTCACATGAAATCACTTTGTTTCAGTGGGAGAACAGTTAGACTCTTCTCTGTACCAGAAGCATCTTATGTCTGTACCATGTGAGGTCACTGTGCCCTTGTGGTGTTCAGAAAGCACCAGTTCTGCCCCATCTGTAGGAAGTACCTGTACCCTTTTGAAGCCCTGAATAGTAATCCCATTTTGATGAGGGAGAGTTGATCACATCTGAAGCACCCATTTTTTCCAAATACCAATTCTGAAAAGTGCTGACACCATGCTTTCACTGCTCCAGTTCCACCCTTCTCAGGTTAAGATCCAGTGACTACTTGCTAAGCAAAATAGTATATTAGACAGAGATCTCTGTCCAGAGCTGTTTGCTCTTACAGAACGTGCAGTCACAGGATGACTCCTCTTCAGTGTTTTTTATAAGGTAACTCTTCACTTCAGTAAATGAGATCCCAGTTTAGAAATAAGTCTGCCAGGCTGTCCTTGAAAATGGATTGGGCTTTTAAATGTGCTTGTGTTCCTTTTCAATCGGTTTTAGTAACTTTATTTTTTGAAGTCAGTTAAAAAATGTCAGTTTGTGAAATAAACATTGCAGTAACACCTGGCTATTAACAAAATGCATTGCTTAGGGATGGACTGTACAGCTGCCCTGATAAAATGGACTCCAGACAGTGTTAAAGGGATGGGCAACTTTTCTACAGTCACCACCACTCTGGATAAATAAAAAAAGGATATGGTGTTCAAGTATCTGAACATCCTAATGTGATGCTGTAGCCAAGAGAAGAACTGTGACCCAGAGTTTATCAAATAATAGTAATACTCTGGTATAAATGCCATGGAAGTATTCCATCCAAGTCTGGTATTCAGTATCAAAGGATCTTCCCGGAATTGGACAAGGTTTGGAGAAGAAAGCTGAGAATGACTAAGCATGGGACCACAGGATTTATAGGGACATACTACTTAATGACATTCTTTGAATACTTTGCCAGCAGAGATGACCTGCTGCTGCTTTGCATCCCAGCAACACGGTTCACTGCATCCGTGACTGTGCCGTGTTTATAAACGGAGTAGTTTGAATTATCTTTGTCAGAAATCCTCGTCAAATATGGAAAAAGGCTTGTATAATTTTTGTAACCTGGCTAATTTAGGCAGCCCAGTTTAGTGTTAACCTATGGTGCGGATTTATTGCAGCAAAAGGAAAAGAGGAGAGGACTTGTGACTTTTCGAGTTAACTTTTGTGCCTAATAATACCCCTTTGGAACCACAAACTTGAGGAGCGCTTAGTCTAGATGATGGGAGTTGACCAACATTCTTTATTGGTCTCCGTTTTGCTCTGTGGAGAACGGATAAAAGTGGGGGTTTTTATTTACTTTAAAGCCTTACGTAGACAAATAGACCAAAGTCCAGCAGCTGGGAGTGCCAAATGGAAGTGGGTAACTATACGTAGCTTTGGAATAGGAAAAAAAGTGTCCTTTATAGCTACGGATCTATTACCTGAAATCTTTCTGAAACTCAAGTTTCATACCAACTTTTAGGCAAGTAACAAAGTAATACCCCAGCCAAATGCTATGTTGTAGCATGGGTCTTTAAACACACAGAAGTTTAATGTTTGCATTAAAGCTGTCCACCAGGAAAACGTACTGGTGTGATCCCAATGTGTAGCTGTAGGAGGGACCAGTAGGGCTGCAGGGGTTGAAAGAGGGTCCTGTGAGCATGCAGAGAGGGTCCTGTGAGCATGCAGCTGTTTTATTGGCCTCATCAGGCTTTCCAGTTTGACTTGACAACCTTTCCAGCCTCCCCCTTTATAGAGCTATGTTTCTCATGTAATTGAAGGGATACTGCCTGGATATGTAGTATTCTGTCAGTCCAGGGTTTCTCTCTTCATGCTGGGAAGATCATACACTTATCCCATATTTCTAAGTCTCTTGAGGAGTTCTGAAATCATTTGGCCACCCAAGTCATTTTTCTCCACAGAAAAATAATGCCCTTTCTGGATTACACCAGGATCAGATCTGTAGTAAAATATCAATAAAACAAATAAACAAAAAGCCCAAACCCCCCACCTTGAACTGTTTTTACTGTCTCATTCAAAGTGTGTGTGTGTGCAGGGCCGAGGACAGTGAGAAGAAAATTCTAGCACGTTGAAGATTTCCTTTGTTTAAAACATCAAGAAATAAAAAGGAGAGAGTCCCTGCAGCAATTTAAGCTGGTAGCCAATGTTCATTCTTTATATTTTAAATGCTTGTTTAATAGCATTACCAGGCTGAAATTATCTTTTGGACAAAAATAATACAAGTGGAACAAATAGCTTATATGTGGAGCAATTGAGTTAATGTTGCCATAGGAACCTTTATATTTCTCTGACAGTATTTTAACAGTGTAGCCTTAATTACATTTAATAGCATGTGCAGTTCTTGCCTTGTGAGTGTGTGTAACTGGAATTCTGCAATTCTGAGCTGGGGCTGGAGTGCTTTGTTACATTCCTCTGCTTCAAGATGGCCTGGCACGAGGGCAGAACGATCACATTTGGCAAAAATGCTTGTACTATTCAAAATATGCTATTTTAAAAAAAAAAAAGATAATCGTATGACCTTTGTATGTCCAAAGGCTTTTAGTGGCTTTTATATAATCCTTTGTGATTTACTAACCTGGAGGTCAGGTGCACTTACTGTATTGCTTTCACATCAATATTGAGCATACTAAAAATCAGCAGAATGAAGCCAAAAATAATGTGATCCTTGTCAAAACGAGGGTAAGTTTTGCTTTTCAGACCCTTATTATCTCAGTGTGCCTCTTGATTTCAGGAGGGCTAAGGTGAGCTGGGTGCAGAAGTAACAAAAGACGGGGGGGAAGCGTCAATAAATATGGTGGCTCCTGGATTAAGGCTGTGCTTTTTCACTTTGAGTTAGTCTCCCAAGAATGGCGGTGCTTCTAGCCAAGAGCAGGTTGATTAGCTTGACTTGGGTACTACACCAACTGGATTTCCTCATCCTGAGACTGACTGATTGCTTCTTCCTGCGAGAGAGCTGCAGGCCTCGTGTCCAGCTACTAAGACTGGCTTGAGGAGAAGGACATAAGAGTAAAGTTAACCAATGCAGTAGTTTAGAGACATGGATTGCACTTGGCTTCCTGGCTCAGGAACATCTCACAAGGGCAAGGAGAGAACTGTGTTTGAGGATGAGCTCTAGCACCTCGGTCTCTGTGAATCTTTAAAGTTCATAGTGGTCTGAAGCCATATGCCCTTGTTCCCACTGTCCAGGAAGATAAAAATAAGTACTTTGTGTAATGAAAGAAGTTGAAAGAATCTTAGATGGTGACAATTAAACACATGAAGTAAATGGATGAAGGCCCTTGAATTACAAAATTATAGAATAGCAGAATGGTTGAGGTTGGAAGGCACCTCTGCAACTCATCTGGTCCAAAGCCCCTAGCTCAGGCAGGGTCTTCTAGAGCAGGCTGTGTCAGTCACCCTCAATTAAAAATAATAATAATAATGATGATGATGTTTAGAGAGAACCTTCTGTGATTCAGTTGGTGCCCATCACCGTTGGTCCTGTCACTGGGCACCACTGGAAAGATCTTGGCTCCATGTTCTCTGCGCCCTCCCTTCAGGTATTTATACATATTGATGAGATCTTTCCACTCCTTCTCTTCTCCAGGCTGAACAGTCCTTTCCTCATAGGAGGGATGGTCCTTTCATCTTCATGGCCCTTCACTGGCTCTCTCCACTATGCCCATGTCTCTCTTACACTGGGGAGCCCAGAAGTGCACAGAGTATTCCAGGTTATGGCCTCACAAGTGCTGAGCAGAGGGAAATCCTGTGCATATTGCCAAATAGGTTACTGTGTTGTAGGATGAACGCGGTGATTTTTTTTCATATATATTTTTTTTTCCATTTTTAATTTGCAGACATAGAAGTACAATGTCTGCAGACATTAATGTACTCACAGGCAAAGGTGTATTTAAATTTTACGATGGACTAGAACTTTGGAGTTGAGTAAATAATGCGGCCAATTTCAACTGTCAAATGTAGCTATCAATATGTAAAAGGGAAGTGGCAATTCCCAAGCTCAAAGTTACTACAGTGATAACTTTTTATAGTAGTAAAGCTGAAATATTAATGTGGTTATGAAGCCAATGTATTTTCCTTTGCATAGCCTGACTGTGCCTTGCCAGTTTCTGTTACAGCAAAGCAAACTGGTACCAGTCAAGGTGTAAACAACCTAGGATGAGAGTGAGGGAGAGCTTAATAGAAATCTGCAAAATCGTGAGTGATTGGAAAGGAGAGATGAATGGAACATTCAGATTTCCAGAGCTGGAAGCAGAAGCATTGAATTAAGTTAGTAAAAGTGAGTTGCAAAGCAGAAGGCAAGGCTTTCTTACATCATGAATAGTAGCTGTGTGGAATTCCTTGCAAGGGGATGTTGGAGATACTAAAAATGTATATCGGCTCAAGAATGGACAGAATAAGTCCTTCAAGAATCACTAAAAAGAGGAACTGTATCTCCTCAGGCTGTCTCTGAAGCTGGAAAAACCTGGAGTTTGAGAGGAGTGTTGATGGAGTATTAGGTAGTTCTCCCTCCCCTGCTCATGGCTCTTCTTGTAGATAGAGCCTTCAGCTTGACAGACACCTCATCAGGCCCAATACAGCCTCCTGCCTTGTGTATTAACATATGTTGAAACGTAATCTATCCTAATGCTTCTAATGCTGTTTGCAAAGAAATAGTTTCCAGGAAAAGGGAGAGAAAGGGGTGAAGATTATGTGGTGATGATGAATAAAATGGATGTCATCCCCTGGGTAACTGTACCTGCACAGATTCAGATGTGCTTTTTGCTCTGTTTGATGGTGATGATTTAATGCCATCTGTTTTTCAGATGGATTCTCTTCTAATAGCTAAAACACAATTTTAATTGGCGTTGCAAAAGAGAAGTATTTTTTTTTATTTTCAAAACATTGATCATGAACACCACGCTATTCTGCGTGACGACCTTCAGCATTTTAGGAATGGAGTATTGAAAGTTTGTCCTAACCCTTTGCTTTTGGCTATGAAGCTTAGCTGCTGGGGAAGAGATTAAAAAAAAAAAGGTTAGTGGTTCATGTAGAGGGCAAAAAGTACAAGTGGATTAGCTTTTATTGCAAGGGGAAATGTATTGCTGTCCTCATTTTTCTGTTTCTCCCATTTTTTGTTTGCCACATTTGCAATAACAGGATGCATAAAGGATTTTATTATATCAGCCCCCAACAGTGTAACAAAGCATTAATGTAGCTCCATTTTCCGTGGGGAAGGCAGGCTTTTATCAGGCTGTGTGGAGGAGAGTAGTAATGGACTAGATTTTCATTATTCATGTACTGCATGTACCCGGTGGCTTGCGATGGCCTGATGCTGCTGTTCAGCAGAGAGAGTCACATCATCTTTCTGAGCAAGGATTTCAGTTTCCAGTATGGAGGGGTACTTCTAATCTGTAGAGCCAGAAACGGCAAAAAGCGTTTTCTTCAGCTCTGCATCTCTTTTGGAGCCAGCTCGTCTCCATGGCAACACGTTAGAGGGAAAGAGGTGTGGAGACTAGGGAGGAAAGGACTGAGTTAGAAACAGCCAGGCGGTGGTGTGTGTCCCCCACGTCAGCGCATCAGCCTTTTGATAGGATGATTTTGTTAACACCCATCCAAGGCTCCTGTGCAGAGCTTCTTTATTCCAGCAGCTGCCAGGGTATCCGCTTCTCTCCTCTGTATCCTTGTTCTATTTTATTTTTTTTCTTCTTTTTCTCCCAAATACACCCTCCGCACCCCCTGTTTATTTGTAGCTGCAACCTCATTGAAGATGTGCAGCTCGTTTTCAGCTTTTTGTGAGCTTCCTTGTGATACAGCCTTTTGCAAAGGCAGGAAGGCATGGCTGCGTTTCACTTGACCTCAGCGGCGACGTGGAATCTCGTCGATGTTGCTGAAGGATACTGACTATGCAGAAATTTATCGAAGCAGATTATTATGAACTGGACTGGTATTATGAAGAATGCACAGACGGTAAATATTTCTTTCTAGCCTCCTGTTGCAGAATTTGGAGCTCGTAAGACCGGCCCGTCGTTATTCCATGGTTTTAAAAATGAAGGAGCTGGAGAAAGGCAGCATCCTGGTGTAGCGGAGATGCCCGCATCTCTGTTGCACCTCAGCATCCCCTGTGAGCATGCTACAGGAGACTGCTCTACGGCTTCCTCTTTTGGAAAGGGAGTGGCAGAGGAGCATATGCACTATCTGAGCAATCTTTGGGCAAGGGAGAAATATTTGAAATGCTAACTGTATGTATAATAATGATGCTTACTGTAAAATGCTGTATTGGCTTCCATTTTAAATCTTTGTGCTTTTTATGCGTTGCCAATATGCTGCTATATGTATGTATTTAATGTGTTAATAGGCAGTACACGTTTTCTCTCTGCTTATTTGTGGAAGACATGTAGAACTGTAGCTTCTTCAAAGGGAGCAGGTTAACTTCTCAAATTGGGAAAATTACAAACTCTGGCAAGCACGATTTTCTGGGCCTCATTTTCTAAGGTTTGTTTGGGTGATTATTTCTTTATCAGAGCATTGAATGTTTGCATCAGACTTCTGATAGAAGGGACTTGAGGAAGGATAAGGAATGGCTAAAACTGTACTCTCAGCAGAGTGGGAAAATCAAGATGCCTTATTGATGGTACTCAGTGGTAACCTCTAAAACAAATACAGCCCTTGGGAAAGCAGTAGTTGTATATGGATCTAATTCTGATTGGAGAGCTTGTCTTAAATGAGGCAAGTCCAAGATCCCAGTGAAGCAAAGAACAGCAAGAAGAAAGGAGTGTAGGCCAAGGGGATGTTTTACATATGTGGTATACAAAGATATTTCATAGTGCTTCATAGTATCAGCGGGGACATGAAGAGCAAAGATAGGTGTGACAAAATTTGCATGGTTTTGTGGTCTTTCGAGGGGTGTATTGCATTGCATTCGAAAAATCCAGTCGAGAGAAACAAATGGAGGCAATTTTAGAAGCTTGTTAAACTTGAACTTCTCTTTATGTTGAATTGATGATTCCTGTCCAGGTGTTCAAAGAGGGAAAGGTGCATATTTATTTGAAAGATCTGACCACTTTAAGTTGGACTGAATCCATTATGTAACTTTTATCCCCTAGGTTTAACCCTAGTAAAGACTGTAGCGTCTGGTTAATCCACATGATGTAACAGGCTCAGTTGGCCTGGTTTTAGAGCTTAAAAATAGTACTGTCATTAAAAGCTGATTTATTTTTTTTTATTCTTTCCCTTCCACAGGTTAAATACGGATAGTTTTCCTTTTATTGTTCTTTTTTTATGGTCTTTTGTCTATTTAGGTTGAATTGTCATTATGCAGAAGTGTGGCATGGCTGAATGTCTGAGCCAGGAGCTCAGCTGCTCCTCACTTGTGTCTGAAGGTGTGTACTGCTTTGGAGAAGCTATGGGAATTCCACAGTAATGGAATAAGCAACAGGTGTTGAGTAAGCATTTAAATACCTTGTGGGATCAGGCCTCAGGAGCACAGTAGTCGTTGGTCTGATTCTGGGCTGACAAGTTTTCTTGGGAGCCCTGAGCCCCCACCCAGTGCAATTCTTCGGTGACCTGAGATCTACAGAGAGTCAGGTAGAGTTTGTGGTAGCTGGAAGTATTTGGGAAGCTCTCCCTGAAGAGAAAGCAAGGTTTGATGTCTGATAGTGAAAAATCTCTCCAGTAGGTAAGGCATAATGCTTTATTTTATTAATATTTTTTAAATTATAACACTACTTCTTATGCAATGGAAAGCGCTGTCAGTCCTGTCTCGGTCTCTCAGGTGAGTGGTAGTTTCATAAGGTTTAATGGAACTTTAGGGGGTTTGTCTTTCTTCTGCTTCTCCTTGTAGAAGTGTGTGAGAAAGGAGGATTTCAGATGTGTGGTGGAAAGCATAGTCTTTGGCCTTTGATGCTGCCATATTAATTTGGGTTTAAAATAGTATTGACACTTCCTGATGATGAAGAAAGGTATTCTCATTGTAGTGGGAGACAAAAGGCATCTTGAAAATACAGTAGAAAATAGAGCTTTTTTCACAAACCTGGAGCAGATGGCATGTTATAAGAAATGCCTGTCTCTTGATGCTTGATTTTTCTGTTTTTTCCCCTACCATGTATTTGCTGATAGCGGAGTCATTTGCCTGAGATGCTTTTTATATTCAGTGGAATGATAGGCAGTTGCAGCTCAGCCAACCTGTTTTGAATATCTATTTTAAGACAAGATGAAGTGTAGTTAGAGAGCTTATTTCTCTGCTATATATGGACTCTCTGGAACTCGGAAGTATGTGTGCATGCAATTCTGAATCCTACCAGTTCACCCTTTTTGCTAAATAAAACATTGGAGGAAAGTGGGTGGTACATTGAAACTAATAGAAAACCTCGTAATCTATTATCTTACATAATTACTTTCCTCATTAAACTGTTCATATGTTCTCTGTCAAAGGTGCTGATTTAAGATTTCCATTTAAAAGTGGCTTTTTGTTTACTTTTGTTAAATAATTGATTTGGCAGTGTATTGTTTCTTGATCTTTGAGGGGAAAAAGCACTACAAAATTACACCAGGATTTAAGGTTTTAATGCTGTTATATAACTTAATAGGTAAAGAAGTGACTCTGACTTTTTTTTAGGCCCTATTTTTATTCTCTTGATGAACAGTGCTTTCTAGAGAAATCCAGATTGACTTTGGATCAAATTGCTTTTCTTATTTCTTCCATTACTCCATTTACTCCTAGCTGAACAACTCCATGCTAATGCCTGAGAGTTCATTGCTTGCAACTCCAGATGACTTTATGTATGTGGAGTTGGCTCTTTCCTCCTCCTTTTGTCGGCCATAAGATTGGGCATTTTTTTGTGGAGAAAAGAGCATCTTTTCCATTTTTCCCTCTCCACTCACACTGTATGCTCTGTTTGTCACATGCTGAAGCTTCTAACCTCTTATGTTTCATAAGCAATTTCATTTCACTTTGTTGGTTGTTCTGGCATCACTTATGCTCTTCTCTAACTTTCAACCCCTACCTGTATCACATTAAAATGTTTTCATCTCTTTTTCTATTTGCAGTTTGGAGCTTTTCTCCTGTGATCTATTTCCCAGTCCACTGAAATGACTATCAGCAACCTCACTAACGTTTTTAGCTGATCAATAACTAACAATGTTAATACCTGTTCTTCTTGACTTCTTAGTCACTTTGAGCATGATTCTTTATCCTTACCTTGCTTATGTTAGTGTGCCTTTGAAGATGTGAAACTCAGTCCTGTTAAACCTCATACAAATGGGCTTGGCCCATCCCTCCAGCCTGTCCCGATGCCCCTAGAAAGCCTTTCTACCCTCAAGCAGGTCCACATGCCCTACCTAACTTGATGTTATCTGCAAACTTACTGAGGGTGCACTTGATCCCCCCCCAGATCATTGATAAAGTTATTAAAGAGAACTGGTCCCAATACTGCATTCTGGGGGACACCACTCATGACCAGCTGCTAATTGGATTTAACTCTATTCACCACCATCTCTGGGCCTAGCCTCCAGATGGTTTTTTACACAAGGAAGAGTACCTCCATCCAAGCCATGAGCAGCCAGTGCCTTCCATCTTGGCTGATTTGATGAGTCATCATCTCCCTGATAGATTAGCCCCTTTTGTCTCCATCTATGTGGGCAGAGTAACCCTGGTGTTACTCTGGATGTTGAGCAGATGCTGATTGTGGGTATGTCATCTAAATCTATGAGAATCTTATGAGTGCTTGTTGCATGCAATCTCTGAAACGTCTCTTGCTCTATAGGTATGCAGCTAGAATTCTTATTCAGGTTGTTCTTGTTTTGTTCCTGTGTCCTTTTTCTCTATACTTGCTAAATGTGATTGAACCTTGCTTATATTCATGGAATTATTGATATTTTCCTATCTTTCTGCTTTTTTCCTTTCTTTTTCTTTATTCCTCCATTGACTCTCTAGCCTTTATCCAGTCAGACCCAAGCTACATCTACTTATATGTTGTCTTTTTATGGCTTATTTTCCAGTATAAGGTAATTTTCCTCTTTATTCTGCTTGGCTGCTGAATTTCCAGATAAGTGTTTCCTCATCCATCCCATTTTGTTCCGTTTCTGCAAAAGTAACATGCTGTCCTTTTGACTGAGGTGACAGAAAATAATTCAGGTGGGCTTTTGAAAGAGTGGGAAACATGCTAAGCCTGTAAATATTTGAACAAGATAACCCTGTTTGACTGCACGTCTTAATAGAGAGCACATTGACAATTCAATGACCAATTCATCAAAATATTTTTTAAATGTGAGTGCCGCTGGTTTAGCTGCCATTTTTAGGACTTGTTAGCTTACAGACAATCTCTTTGTTCTAAATGCAGCATTGTTATTGTTAGTTAGTTGTGGCCAACGTGAATGTGGTTAATTGTGCAACAGTCTAGATGTTATTATTGATAAAGGAAGGCTAAATTGATTTGAATGCATTGGAGTTCCTTGGAAATAGTGAGTCAGGATAAGAGGGTTGATTTGTATTGTATCCAGCCTCACCCTTCTTCAGACCAGCTCTTGGGTTGTTTGTGGAGGTGCTGAGGGGCTGTCTGTACCTCAGTGCAAGCGTCATGAGGAATGTGCATCTGTGTGCTTTAAGCATTGAAACTCACTTGCCAAGCTTCCTGAAAGGAGTCAAATGTCCTTAGCCACTAATTCACAGCAGTGATGGCAGCAAACATGCCAAGTTTACTTTGCAGTAGCAACCATTAAAAATAAATTTTCATTCTGGTATGGTTTTTAAGTCCCTGAGTATGCCTTTACAGGAAATATTTAAAATCTCTCTTGAACCATTCCTGATTAGAATGTAGGTTTTCAGAACCATATACAATTTAGCTTTGGTTTTTTCCCATAGCTGCTTATTGTTTGGTATCCATTGGAAACCCAGCTTTTAATCTTGAGCAAGTAAATATTTCTCCAGTACTAAAAGGGCTTAATCCAGAATAACACTAAAGAGATAGTGAGAGGGTGCGTAACGCATTCCTTCTCCACCCATTATGAATTTGCATCAGCCTGTATCATACCCTGATACCACTATAGGCATTGCAACCATTATCTTATTCACTCAGCTTTTGAATGTCAGAGTCCTTCCATGTGGCGTGAGTTGACATGAGTCACAGTTCAGAAGTCAGTTTGGGGAATGTTTACTCACCCTCCTTATGTTCTACTGTATATCAGGCAGCAACGGGCATGTTTTTAGTGTGTTGCCCACTGCCACTCTGTTCTTTATAAGCCAAATGGTTAGCAGGAGCCAAAC
>BJBW01018000.1:0-31756 GCA_004320125.1 Scolopax mira | reverse complement strand
GTAACTTTTATAGAAAACCTCTACGCTTTTACAATGAAGTGAACTGAAAAAAAAGGTAAAGGAGAAATATTTTTCCAAGTTTTATGATACACCACAAAAACTAATAAAACCCCACAGTTTCTCAACAGAAAAATGAAAAGGTCTTCATAAACAAAACAGGTTTACAAGAATTTAAATTGTATTTTTTGAAGACTTCTGATCACTCCGTACGTGTTGGGGATGTCTGCAGATGAAAACTGAGATGATGTATGGATTGAACAAAGAGATTTTTTCTGTCATGCCTTTTGGGGCTGAGTGTGTAAAGTCCTGCTTTTTCATTCCTCCTCTAATGAACTTAATCACAAAAAGAAACTTCTAGAAATGAAATGGAAGCACAGTTACATCGAAGCAAACAATCCCAGCAAGTTAGGTACAAAGTTCAGCATGATAGATGATATAGTTCCTCATATATTGAGATTAAATTGATTTCATTTATTTCTGAATTGTTTTTCTTCTATTTCTGTCCTGCACAAGTTTGAATACAATCCATCTGCATTAAAAACCCACAGGCTATAACATGATGGTATCTCACCAGAAGGATGCAAAGGAAGGCCTCATATTGTCTCACATTGAACAGTGCTTCTTTTAATTTATAAGAACTAAGCTGTGCATATCTGTGCTGGTCTTCCTGGGCACATTCCAACAGAGCTGTGAACTGGTGGGCCAGCCTGTGGCAAGCATTAAGTTTTTCATCCACAGTCTGAGTCGCTGACAGAATGGATTCATTCAGAATGGCTGGCACTGTTTATACAGAAGACATATAAAAAAATCATTATTTCAATCATTAGCAAAATATTGCAGTGCAGTATTTGAGCAAAGTAGACTTCTGATAAAGTTTCTAAACTTTGTCCTTATATTTGTGGATTTCCAAATGCTTGCATGCTAGATTCAACCACTGCATCTTACTAGTCAAGCTGTTCCAAGTAGAATCCTAGAATGGTTAGAGTTGGAAGGGACCTTAAAGATCATCTAATAAACAGTCAGATTTATAGATGAGGGAATATCACAGTCGAGTCAAGAACTGTGAGAAAACTTGCTTTGTAGTAGATGCATTTCAGTTGATACTACTGACGTGGGTTTCCCGAGAGACTTCAGGCAATCTGCACAATTTTCAGTTACTAGTTTCCTCCCAAACTGGGCTGGCAGATGTTTCTTACAAAGAAGTCTGAGCTCCTATACTCCATGCATATTCATATTCATTTCTGCTGAGAAGGATTTAAAATGCAAAATTTTCGAGAACATGTTAAGAATCAGGGGAGGTTACTCTAAATTATCAGAATACAGATAACACACCAGCAATTTTATCACTTCTCATTACACATATGCAACAGAAGATTGTAATTGGATTGACAGTGTCCTTTCAACATTTTAATTAAATGCTTTTAAAGGTAAACATTACATATTTAATTCACTTAATGGCAAGGGATCAGGGAAAAAGTTATCATGAGGTAAATTAGTGCATTAAGTTAATACATATAATCCTTCTACATCAACTGCACACGGCTCCCTCTTAGCTAAAATGTAGTAGCCTACATGGTAAACCCATAATTAAATATCACACACTTACTTTTCCTTCAGGTTTACAGACCCTGAGTCAGAGCTGTTTATCCAGAGAGATGGGATATCACTGGAGCCACTCCAGTAAAGGTGGCCACAAGAATTAATTGGAAATACACAGCCCAAACCCAGTTGTCAACTTACAGTCATCGATGCTGCTTCCTCCTTTCCCACATTCCTTGTTGTACAAACGAATTCCTGTGACCAGCTTGGCAAGATTTTTCAGCTGTTGCTCTTTGTTCTTCTTACTGAGTGAGATGAAAGTAATCATTTCTCTCTGGGGGAATACACTCTGCAGTCCAGCTATAAACATTACAAAGGGTGAGAAAACCCTCAGTGTGAGGGAACAGAAAAGAAAATCATAAACCAGTAAAAATACCCTCTCCTGAACAACTGCAAAAAGTAGGAAACCCATGGCCAATTTAGACTTCAAGGCTGATCAGAGACAGTTTGAGTAGTAAGCATTCATCACAGTTTACCATATCTGTATCTAAAGATCAGCAAAGAGAGGTGAAATTTTATTTTCCAACAAGAAAAACCCAGTTTCACAGCTGGGAGTTCACTGACCTGTTACTTCCCTGACAGCCTCAATATCTGTTGGGGTTCCCAGGCCAGTGCTCAGCAGCACGTAGCTCACGATCTTTTGGTACAGACTCTGCAATTCTTGTACACGAGGATGACTATCTGTGATATCTCTGACTGCAGGACCCAGCTTTCCCTCCAGAACACGGTGCTGCTCACTGAGTAACTCAGCTAGGAAAGAAGAACAGTTAGAAAGAGCTATCTAAATTCTTTGGAAATTGGCTCATACAGAGGGAGCAATTCATTTCCCCAGTCAGAGCACTAACTTAATGTTTCTAAAGCACAGATACGTGGAAGAGATGTTCAAGGTACCATACCACTGTAATTAACTACAGTAATTAGCATGATTAACATCAGTCAGTTGAGTCCAGAGAACTATTCAGGCCAAATTAAGCAGCAAGTCTGTGGCTATCTGGACTCCTCTGACTGCAGTAGGACCTAACACATACACACACACACACATTTCATACACACCTGAAGTCACATGCCCAAATTCTGAATCAGAATCTTACTGGACTACTTGAGCTTATTGAGGTAATTGAGTCCAGAAGACTTTGGAGCAGCTTCCTAATCTTGTTAATTTTGGTTTTAACCCATGCTAATAAGAAACCATTTTCATGACCTCCTCATACAGAAATGTTTATTGTTTGTCTGCTCTTGTTCTGTGTCTTCTATGTCCCAGTGAGATCTCAAGCGACAGTTACAGCAGAGACATTTTCCCCATCTCATTTTTCTTCCACATTCCCATTCTCAGACCATATGAAGTTACCACAGAAGAGACCAAAAAATACTCGGTTAAAACTGTAACTGATTGTTCAAGACTGCTGGTATCTCTCAATTAGGGATATTGATAAAACATCAAGTCCTCTTTCAGCTACGTGAGTGCAGTTCTGGGTACTGGTTCTCTTTCAGACACACGGGTGCAGAGCCAGTTTTTCTTGATGAAGGCAGCTACTGCTGCACCCCAAAGCATAAATGTTCTCAAGCCATCTAATACATTCAGCAAATCTCTCAGACAGGAAGAGATGAGTGTACTCTCAAATTTAATGTAAGTTTTTTCCCCTAATATATCCACAGTGAAACACCATACTCCTACATAGTACATTTCTTCAGGGATTTTCATTTTGCTTCACTGCCAGCAGTCATTAAAAGGAATCATTATTAGTCCTATATAGAGAGAGATTAAACTAGGCATCAAGTTCTTCTATGAAAATATATTTGAAATTACCTCGGGTTGCATAGTTCATATCAAAGAAAACTTGCATCTTAATTGTGCTGAGGGATGGGTTTGTTGTGTCAAGCAGTCTGGTAACACAGAGCTAGGAAGAGAGACAGAGAAGTGAGTTCTTTCTCATCGCTGGGGAAATGTCTGAGCTGACAGTGACTGTACTACAGGTTTCACAACAGCAGCAGAACCCCCTCACTACCATTCTCTTTATATAAGGCATTTATAAGTATGAGACATTTGTAAGTATAAGGACAATAAAGTAGCACTAAATTTTGAAAGTATTCATATAAAAATAAAATGGCATTTTAGTTACAGGAACAGCTAGCAAATAATGCTTAGCTAAGTATTGACTCTCAATAGCACGTCAGAATTACCTGGATAAGATTTTGCACATCTTTTCTTATAACAGCTTGATCCACATTGAAGTAATTTCTTGGATCTAAAGCAACAGCTTTCACCTAGAGATTGACAAAAGAAAGCTATTAATTTACATCTCAACATATACTATTTGCAACTAACCTTTTATTGTCTGAAAAATCTCAGATGCAGTCAACAATTCTTTACTATTCTTTTTTTCCATTTCAATCTTTGATAATGAAACAAAGTTAGTTGATTTCATGCGTTGACAGTTTCAATTTCAGTTCTCGGACTTTAGAGGAAAAAAAAATCACCTATTTGTGATGCAATTGTGATGCAATTGTGATATAATTAAATTCAGCTCCTTTAGAA
Organism: Scolopax mira; assembly: GCA_004320125.1. Classification (NCBI taxonomy): domain Eukaryota; kingdom Metazoa; phylum Chordata; class Aves; order Charadriiformes; family Scolopacidae; genus Scolopax; species Scolopax mira. The sequence goes on along the minus strand of BJBW01018000.1, from coordinate 27,621 downwards.
ATTTCCTGGAAAAATACTTTTCTAACTAAAATTTTATAAAAATCCCTCATGTTGTTTATAAACTTCTCAGTGGCTGTTATATGCATCAATATACATGCTTACCATTTGGATAAAAAAAACATCATAGTGTTCTGCATACAGGGAAATATGTGCATGTTTGCAACTGGTATGCAAGCCAGGTATCTTTCCAGCCACTTGTACAAGTTCTTTATTCATTAAAATTTCCAAGCTTAATTAATTAATACTGCTTTTGAGCCCAATGTATTTTATAAAGCCACAGTGTCACCTTCATAAAAAAAAAAAAGGCAGACTTAACAGTTCTGCTGTGAATCATTTATATTCACATACAGGTTTACCAAGAGCTGCTTCTGTTCTTACACCATCAATAAAGAAAGAACTGAACTCCATCTTTCTTCAGACACAGCTTTGCAGGTGCATTCAGACTACATTATAGAATATAATAGGATAGAATAATAGGATACTTATAGTTGCATATCAAGGACAATATTGAGATTGATTCCATTTCATTTTGAGTTTAAGTGGAACCCAAGCCTACTCTTTCAAATATTCAGCCCATTTATACTACCTGTCCCTGCCTAAAGAGAAAAACAAACAAAAGAATCCATCACAATAGAGTGAAGAAGTAAACATCAAAGAATAAATATAGCTGCTGCAATAAACACTCACCTCTGCATCATGCCCTTTTGTTCATGTATGAGAGTGGGAAGAAATGTTATTAAAACTTGGGAACACTTCTCTTTTTCACTGTATCTGCTTGTAGAAGAAAACTGAGGAAGAACTCTTGAGGAGCTTCCAGGACTGAGGGCCTGCAGCCTGTTCAGGGTCTTATATGTGCATAGATAACATTTCAGAGGAGCAAAATACTTTTTGACATTTTTAGAACCCTCTATTATCACTGAATGACCCTTTAAAACTTCTCAATATGGGCAAGCAGAAACAGAGATATTTCAAAGTTCAAGTCACCCCTGAAAGCCTCAGGTGCTGCCGTCCCAGCCTGGGCAGGGAATTACTGATTTTTAAGACTAAAGGAATGATTGCTGTCCTCACTTCCCATTACTCAGCCTAAGAAGTGTCAGTCAGTGACTTTGGAAGAACTATTCAACATGTCTAAAATGAAGCTGCTGTCTCACAAAAGTCTTAAAAACAGTTTCAACTGCCAAGCTATGGGCATCTAGTTTTGAAACTCCTGATCTATATGCCAGACAGGGCTGAAGCACCTCTGCTATGAGGACATTCTGAAAGAGTTTGGGTTGTTCAGCCTAGAGAAGGGTCCAGGGAAATCTTATAGCCCTTTCCAGTACCTAAAGGGGGCTACAGGAGAGATGGAGAGAGACTCTTTAACTGGGAGTGATAGGATGGGGGGTAATGGATTTAAACTGAAAGAGGATGGATTTAGATTAGGTATCCTGAAGAAATATACCGTGAGGGTGGTGAGACACTGGGACAGGTTGCCCAGGGAAGCTGTGGCTGCCCCATCCCTGGAGGGGTTCAAGGCCAGGCTGGATGGGGCTTGGAGCAACGTGGTCTGGTGGGAGGTGTCCCTGCCCAGGGCAGGGGGTTGGAACTTTGGAATGGTCTTTAAGGTCCCTTCGAACCCAAACCATTCTATGATTCTGTGATTCTATCAACACATACTTGTCTTAATATTTTATGGATTACAACAGAATTTGAACATGATTACAAAAACACTCTAATTAAATAATAATTTTTAAAAAAACACCTTAAACATTTCATTTGTGCCTACCATGAACGCCACCAAGGTTTCAGAAACGGTTTGTCCCTGGGCAGTACATTCTTGGCCGATTTTGCGAATGATTTTCTTGAGGATGCTGTCTGCCTGGACACAAGACATACTGGACAAAATGCCCCAGTTTAACCGCATTAACGTTGATTTAAGGTTTCGGGTGCCCCCTTCACACGTTTCTCCTCAGGGGGCGGAGTCACCCCTGCCGCCCCTTGGCCCCGCCGCTGCTCGGGACACCCCCTTCCCGCCCTCACAGCGTTCCCGCCGTCCCGGGTACCCCCAAAACGTCCTGCTCTCACCTGCCCCCCTCGTCCCGGTACCCCCCCCGGTTGCCCACGGCCCGTCCCGGCGGAGAAGGGCGATGGCGGCCCGCCGCCGGTCCCAGCCGCCGGCCGTTGCCATGGGGACGTGACGCGGCCCGGGCCCGGGGCCCCTGTGGGGAGCGGCGTCAGTGCACCTATGGATGGGGGTGTCTGCACCTATAGGTACAGATCTGGGTGGGCAAAACACGGGCTTACTTACCACACAGGATAGAGAAACGCATGTTGATATAGAATATGTATGTGTGTGTCCCTGCAAAACATGCATACGTGTAAAACAAACAAATACATACAGAGACACAGCGATATATGGGTACATAAACATCTGTATGTGCATGCAAAACATGTATGTGGACATCTGTGGGCATATGTAGGCATGCATTAAGACACATACATATGTATAATATACATACATATGTATTGACGTGCATACATAGGTATATTTCCTAAATATAAGCTCATATATACAATCTATATGTATATGAATAGGCAAAACGTGCACATGGATATATGTGTATATGCAAAACACATATATGTAACTCTGGATATATACACACAAATATATATATGAATATACAAAACCCAGAAGTATGCATATATGCGATATATACAAGTGTATATACAAGTTATCAGGAGGGAAATTAGTGCATTAAGTTAATACATATAATCCTTCCATATCAACCACACAGGGCTCCCTCTTAGCTAAAACATAGGGGGGGTTGGACTAGACAATCTCCAGAGGTCCCTTCCAACCCCGAATCATTCTGTGATTCTATAGTAGCCTACATGGAAACCCATAATTAAATATAAAATTGTACTTTTCCTTCAGGTTTACAGACCGTGAGTCAAAGCTGTTTATCCAGAGAGATGGGATGTCACTGGAGCTGCTCCAGTGAAGGCGGCCACGAGAATTAATTTGGAATACACAGCCCAAACACAGGTGTTTAATTACAGTCACCAACACTGCTTCCTCCTTTCCCAGTATTTGGCCAGTTTGGGCCAGCTCTCCTGGCTCTGTCACAGAATCACAGAAAGTTACGGGGGTTGAAGGGACCTCTGGAGGTCACCTGGTCCAACCCCCAGCCACAGCAGGTCCACCCAGAGCAGGTCACACAGGAACGTGCCCAGGTGGGTTTGGAATGTGTCCAGAGAAGGAGACTCCACCACCTCTCTGGGCAGCCTCTGACACCCTCACAGGAGAGAAGTTCCTCCTCATGTTTAGGTGGAACTTCCTATATACAAGTTTGTTCCCATTTCCTCTTGCCCCATTTCCTCTGTCCCCTCCCAGCTTCTTGCCTGTAGTTCCCCAGGTGCAGGGGGGCCATAACCCACAAGCCCAGTGAACCCCATGTTCCTCCTCAGCTCTTGCACACACCAACGAGCACTGCAATGGGATGACAGCAACACCTCGCTGCAACCAGTTCAGTTAGTCAATACTCAATTAATTCAAGCTTTTCCATGTCAGACAGAGGAAATAGTAATAGCATGTTAATTGAATTTAAAAGCCATGTCCCTAAAAGGCAATGAAGTAAGCTCAAAAGGCACAGGGATTGCAGGGATAAGAGCTGACAGGCTACACTGCTTTTCAGCTGATTTAAATTTTCCCCTTCAGTTTAAGGTGTCAGACAGTGTACTCTGCTGAGGATCATGACAAGATTGAGATCATCATTTTGTTCCTCCGTGACTTCAGACAAGTCACTTTTATCAGTAAAATTAAGATGATACTGTGCTACCTGGTAAGTAGCTGCAGGATTGCATCCACCTTCTCAGTGTGTGCACAAAGGTATGGTGCAATGAGCCCCAGCATCACCTGTGGGAAATGCTTTGGGAAGGTCTGTGGAGAAGGCATCAAAATAATCCTGCAAAGGGCGCTGTGAAGACTTAGGTTTCACTCTAGGGGCACAGTTAATGGGGCTCATGCATTCTCATTAAAAAAAAAAAAATCAATACCCTTAAGCTCAGTAATTATAGGAAGACATTTATCAAGAGAACAAAAAATCTACAGAACTGCTTTTTCCACAAATTGCAGGAGAATGAAGCTTTCATGGCCTTTCCCAGAGCTATGGCTAGCACAGGCTTACACAGACACTTTCAGAGAGCAAGAAGCCATAGGTAGGATTTATCTAGTTTTTTAGCCCATATGCAGAGCCCGTATAATTGTGCAGTGTTGGCTTGACAATTTAAAAGCTTTTAAAAGACAATTTAAAGATGGTATCTGTGGCCATGTCTACACCTGCAAGTAGAACAACCTTTGCAGAGCAAAGCAACTGATGCTGAGGAAGGAGGTGAGGAGGAAGGAAGGGAGGGAAGGAGGAAGGAAGGAGAGAAAGAAAGGAAAAAGGTAAGAAGGAAGGAAAGAAGGAAAGGAGGAAGGAAGGAAGGAAAGAAATTAAGGAGGTAAGGAGAGAGGGAGAGAAGAAAGAAGGGAAGGACAGCCAATTATATATTTTCCAAAAAAAAATCATGGTGTCACGGGAGGTTTGCATTTAATTCGTTGTTAAGCTGACTGAAGACTTCAAGTCGCAGAACACTATTTAAGGATCAAAGGAGTTTAATTTCTCCCCTATAATTAGTATTAAGTTTTAAATATAGTTTCTGGAAATGGTGGCCTGGTTTATCCAGTGTATTGTAACTAGAATTAAAGACACTTCTTACTCCCTCAAAAATTTTTAGTATAGAGCTTCTGAGAGTCAGCCTCATTCCAAGTTGAAAGACAGATAAACTCTTCCCCCTAGTGGTGCGTGTCAGCCATTGACGTCTAATAAAACCGAGGGTAAAGAGATTCCTACCTTTGTGATACAAGGATTTTAAATATCCGTTTGAAAAGCCATTAAAAGCGACATCATTTTTAAATTGCTATAAAGGTTTCTGCCCTAGTGCTTTCTTCAAGGGGAAGCATATGAGCTGTTTGATGAGGCTGCTGGCACGTTAGACTGGCTACCACCCTGAGAAACTCACCTCTTTTCTGCGGCGATAATCCAGAATTGGGATTTTAATCAGGCTCACATTTGAGCACATCATTTTACCGGTTTGGGAACAAATGTTGGATGCTCTTATACCACGGAGCTGGAAGGGAAACAACCCAGAACTGGCAACATGGCTCAGCAGGTGAATTGAGGGCACAGGAGGCAAGTGGAGAGCTTGTGCCACAGAAGACACAATTGCCAGGGTGGCAAGAAGTGTTGCCTTATGAAGCTTCACCCCTTGTATCAACCCTTGTGCCCACTGGGGAGGAGAGGCTGGGGAAGGGTCTGTCTGAGCTCCACTTACACAGTCATCTGCACGAAGGGGTTCTGCAATGACTGCTCCTTTGGTCATTCTCAGTCATCCTTCATCTGAAGGAGACACTAATCAAGTTGACCTTACAGCTCAGTCACCCTCTCTATGTGCTCAGGCCTCCTCTGACCTGATGGCCTGCTAGTGAGTGAGCATCATACCTCTGGCCCAAAGGTCTTCTGTTGTCAGAAACAATGCAAGGCACCAGTTAAAGCTCTTTGAAGATGACACACTTAAGTGCAAGGATTTACAGCTGACGATGCAGGATCCAAGCAGACGTTGAGTTACTGTCCCTCTTCTCATCTCTCAAGTTAAAACATAAGCCATGCAGCGCAGATTCTTCTTTGCTACATTTCAGGATCCTGAAATTGCCTTGCACCTTGATGCAGAAACAAATAATCACTTGATTACACTTGATTCTTCACAAGGAGCAGTTGCAAGGAAAGCACTCACACAAGAATGCAAAGTCTGTTTCTTTCAAGAGGGAAATACACTCCATCTGTCTGGCTTTTGTTATTTCCAGAGTTACATGGAAGTCTCACAGTCAGAAATGTACTTTTTGAGGGCAGACATGTCACCTCACCTTCTCCAGTTTGTCTGTTAGTTCACAATAAAACTGATTTCTGAAGCTTAAAAAGTTTTGGTGACCTCCTGTGCAAGATTTTTTTATTCTCTCTTCCTCCTCAAACATGCACATAAGCAACTGGGGGCCTCTGTCCCTGCGCTGCATCGCTTGGAGCAGCACACGGTGCCAGCAGGCAGTGCTGACCACCTCAGCTCTAAGGACACATTCACACAACAACATGCAGCACTATTTTAAGTTTCCAAGACTCTCCTATATAAGTGGTAGGTATATATCCATTTTTAGGCTCATTGAGGCACAGCGCAGGCTAGTGGTTCACATGTAAGGGAATCCCAATGACATCTCTAGCAATTATTTAAAGTCCCATTAAGGGTTTGAGCCTCCCTTTCAGAATATGCTAAAGAACATTAGACTGCTCTTCTGTTTTCCTCTCCCAGCTCCTTCATTTTTCTGCAGTAAAGAAGGGATGTCTGGGTAGGCTAGCACTGTGTGTCCCCCAAATTCCCACTATATCACAATTTCACTACAAGATGAGGGTACCTAACAGGGATATTAGCCTTACTCATTGTACAAGGAGGCTGACAGTTGTTCCCAGAATGAAAGTGTCACCAAGGCAGCAAGATTTTGCTGGACAAAGAAGTCCAATTTGGTTTTTAACTTAGAAATAATAACAACTAAAAAAAAAAAAATTCACAGATAACATTACCTTTCATTTGAGCATTTCTGGAAAAAAAAACCCAGAAGTGTAGAAACCCAGAAACAAACACACTGTTGTTAGACTGGGTCCCTTAGCAAGTACAATGGATGTACTGTATTTGCCAGGTTACAGAAAAGGGTGTGGAGTAAAATTATTTGTCCTTCAAACCTTGAGAGCTCTGGTATTCACTGTGCAGAGGGAGTGGAGGGATTCCAGACATACCATCATGGAGTGCTCAACTGGAAACTCCTGCAAAAGATGCATTATTCAGCTGTAATCAGATGAGTCACTACCTAAGGCTCCTAAACAATATTAACATTACATTAACATTTTGGTCAAAGGCATTAGTAAAAATAACACAGATCAAGAGCTTTTCCCATTAATTATCCCTCTAAAAAAAAAATCTGCTGAAAATTAGCCCTAGAATTTATCATATATTACTTGTTATATAGATTAAGTAGTTCCCATGCATTCCTGCTGGGTTGTTTCAGAAGAGCTGCAGTTTGGCCAGAAGCACACACTGCTATTCCATGGGTTAGCTACATACTAACTAGTCCTTACATCTTTTCATATATTAGTAATTCAGAAACATTAATATTTTTTTTTAAAGGAGGCCACCATCTTGTACAATGCTAAAATGAGTCATTGCCACAAATATCCCACCAGTATGCACAAAAGAAAAAAAAAAAAAAAGCAATTTTCCTATGAGCTGAACAAGTGTAAGAAACAACTGCCAGGCAGCACCCCACAGTGATGGGACTCATCAGAAGATCCATGACTAAGGACTTTCTTCTCAGCTCAGGTTATGGGAAGTTCTTCCAAAGTTATGGAAATGCAACTTTTCAATATGTGGGTAAAGGAAAAGAATCTTATAGGGAATATGCTGCTATGGCTCTGACTCCATTAGCGGAGAAGAAGTAATTGCTCTAATGATGGGAAGGTGATCATTCTGCAATTTGTAAATTAACTTCTCACTCACCTCATTTTTATCCAGCTACAGGTTTCTCACCACTGTACAAAGATGCTCTTCATTCATCTGTCAGAAAGGAAGGGAATGATCAGTCAATCAGAGAGAGAGGGCGAGACAATTATTATCCACACCACTCCAGAGCCCTCCCTGCAGTGTTTTTCCCCACGTCAAGAAATGAGCTGGGAACCAAATGGATACCCTTGTAGTTATGTATAAATTTGCAAATCTCCAAAATTCTGAATTTTGCTACCCCAAAGCAATTCTATTCCCAGTGCAGCTTCTCTCCCCTAGAGCAGCTATTAAGGCTTAAGATCCTGGCAATTTGTGCTGAATGCTTGGCAGAATAACTCCTCAGAGAGCTGTGCCTGTTTGTAGTGATCTTCAAAAGCAGCATTAAGGACTGGAAAAAAGTGGTATTTTAACATCATGGGATGCCTGCTACCTCTTAGAAAACCAGAAGAATTGATGAGTTAGCACTTCTTCTTACCTTTTAGTTTAGAAATGAATTCTAAGACTTTTCTACAGATATGCAGCACTGGTCAGAGTGCTTTTTTTTCAATCTGGCATGTCAGCCTAATCTTGGCAGTAGAAATTAAACCAGTATTTAGATAGAAAATATCCCAAGGAGAGAGAGAACCAATTTGTGAAATTACAAGTACAGAAAATATGTGATGTAGAAATAACCATTTAACTGTAGACATAAAATGTGACTGAAAAGGTCTCAGAGATGGTCATTAAGACCACGTGCTGGTTTTGGCTAGGATAGTTAATTTTCTTCACAGCAGCAAGTACAGGGCTATATTTTGAGTTTGTACAGAAAACAGCATTGAAGATGCATGGATGTTTTCATTAGTGCTGAGCAGCACTTACACAGAGTCAAGGACTTTTCTGCTTCTCACAGGGGGGAAGCAGTGAATGAACTCCTTGTTTTGCTTTGCTTGTGCACGGGGCTTTTGCTTTACCTATGAAACTATCTTTATCTCAATCCAAAAGTTTTCTCACTTTTATTGACTCTCTCCCCCACCCCAGCTGGGAGGAGGGGGTGAGTGGCTGTGTGATGCTTAGTTGCTGGCTGGGGTTAAACCACTTGAGCCCATCTTGCTGAAACAAGGACAGGAGACCCGTTCCTTGCTGTACACAAACATTTGAGAAAGACACAGTTTTGCTTTGAAGCAAAGGCTTCTCTTGTAAGAAATGTTGAAAGTCCTTTGCTGGGACAGTTCACCACGCTGACTCCCTCTGCCCTCCCATTTAGCTCCTTCCCATGACAAGGAGAAAACTGAAGTGAAACTTGAAGAAAGACTTTCTTCAAGTCTTTATCAAGGTGTCAGACGTACAGACTGACTTGAGCGTACAGTCACGGCACAGAGCTCAGGAGGATTTTGAGAAGAGAATACCTATTCTTTACAGTTCTGGAGCAGTTAGAAACAGCAGATCAGAAGGGTTTTAAATATTTATAGATATATAAGACAAATGTTCTCACGTGCCCACAGCAAGACATTGCTTTACTGAAAAATATAATGTGAAGCAACAGCTTCCAAAAAGCTCTTTTTCTGGGCAGCTCTTTCCAGTGGACTATGTGGAAAAAGCAAAAAGAATATCCCTACATTCACACTGAGTTCTTGCTGCCAAAGCAAGTAGCTTCCTCTGGCACTTCCTTAGTAACAGCTCCATATGGAAATATTAGGATGCAGAAGATGTGACCATCAGCCATAAGTGTGACCTGCTCCCTTGTAGTGTCAGAGGTAGTCATCATTTCAAGAGAGTCACCAGGGAATGTCATAGTCCCTTATCCGGCTGATTCTCTGGGTGATCATTTGGGTATGATCAACTGTGTAGGACAGACAACGAAGTTCTCAATTTGCTTTTCTTCTGTGGCTTTAGTTAGTTTTCTGTGGGCTTTATCTCTAGTCTGGCTTTGTTTGTCTTTTTGAACTTCATTTAATTCTCTCCACTTGTGTGTCACCATATCACTGATATTTAAGCAGTGGTGATCTTGAAATGCTGCTCCTAGCTCAATTTCATGTAGTTTCTCTATTCTTAAGCAAGCATAATTTAGTCTCTCAATCATTGACTTAATCTGAATTATAAAATTCTTGTTTTATAGTGTTTGAAGGACTGAGTCATTTGTGTTAATGAAAGACACATCACGTTACCTGTCTTTAAGCTTGCACACACCAGGTTGAGAACTTCCAGAGGTCTCACCTGTAGCTTCACTGGAAGCAGTAACCTAAAGACAATGTAGACTTAAACATAACTGTGAAACTTCACATTTCATGACCTCTTTTAAAATTTCAATTAAGGATAGAATTAATTTAAAATGTAAGTGGCCTCTAGGCTGAAGTTTAAAAGACAACACACATTGAGTATTTACATGAGTGTATTTCACAAAGACAGGATTCTGGATTGAGCTTTGACTTGACAGTGTCAAGGCAGTAATGTACAGATTTGTAAAAATGGACACTGAGCAAAGCAAGGAGTTCCATGTCAGTTCCAAGCCCGGTGGCTGCACTTGACACAATTCTATATTTAAGAAGGATTTCAACCCCTCCAGCCAGCTCTGCTGTTCTGCAAAAGGACATCCTTTTTTACTTCACACTGAAGAAATTCCTCTTCCTCCTAGAGCAAGAGTTAGGAAGGAAGCCCATTCTGGCATTAAAGCTTATTTCTGAAGCTTTGTTGATAACCCTGAATGTACAAACTGCTCTCAAAAGTAGCTGTGAAACTCTGGAAGGATGTTTTGCTGAAAGGTCACTGACCATTTCTTAGACCTCTTGCTTATGCTGGAGGCTTCACAGCGTTCTAGATAATGGACATCTAAATGGGTAAATAAATACATAATACCATGAGAAAGTATATAAGTTTGGAGCCTGCTAAAATCTGTATCCTCTCTATATCAGACTTCTTCTAGAAGTGCTGGAAAAACACCCATAATGTAAAACTTCCCCAAAAGCTTGAGTTACTAATCCATATCAACAAACATATCTGGCAGTAAACCTGTTTATGTCCCAATCAAGTAGAACCTACCCAAGCCACACCTTCAAATCCTAGCAGCAGATCAAACATTGATACACATCAGACTGGAATGCTATTGTGCTCAGGGCAGTCGTGAAATAGCCTCTTGCTTTGTGCCATCCCCTACTTCTAACGAAGGCAAATATTCCTGGCACGCACATCTGTGGTTATCTGTGGGGTGAGGCAGTCATTGGACTACTTGGCTTGTAAAAAATTCCCTACCCTGATAACTGGGAGCAGCCTTGCACTGAAGGGGCTTCTGATCAGCATGTGAAGGAAAAAGCTGTTTCCACGACCCATGGAAGACTTGGGACTTATTAGAGGCCTGCAGCTAAAGGAAAGATGTTTCCCTCTTATCTGTACTAACTGTAGCAAAGTGAACCTTCCCACCATTTGAAGCTGAGAAGAAGAAAATACAACAGGTAAGAAAAAGGAGTTATGCATACAGCTTGGGGGGAGCTGATGGTAAAAGCTGATGATAAAGGTAAAGATCACTGGATATGAGTATGGTAATTCCTCAAGGATGCTAGTGTGCCAGCTTTCAAACATTTCTGTGCTGGTTCTAGCTTCCTTGTAGAAACTAGACTCCAGTAGATCAGTGAAAACCATTGAAATACTTTTAAAAAAAAAGCCTCCCCTTTGCATACATACTACGTGTGCCCATACGGTGACAGCACATGATGGTCACTTCCAGGGGGAGGGAGAAAGAAACTGCCACGAAATACTCTTCAAGAAGTTCCTGCCTCCAACATGCATTCAGAAAGGTAGCTCTTAAGTTGTTGACGATTCTTTTGACAGTCTCAGCAGACTCTTCTGTGGTCCACACACAGCAGCTTCTCTGGTCCACACGCAGCAGATTCATTAATAAAGCCTGCAAGGAATGGGGAAAGGTGAAGATTTTTGCCAGCCTCAGTAAAAAGTCATGCTGACAGCAGCTGACATCCAGCTTTTCCAGCACACTACCGTTAGTATCATGCCTACAAGGCTTTTTACAGGAAGAACAATTCCAACTTTAAAAAGATGTCACTAGAAGGTGCTGTAAGAGCATTAGTGCCAGGAGTTGTGGAAGGAGACCTGAGAGCCTTGCTCACAGTGACCAATCCACGCAGCATGTTTGAATTCTGACACTCCTTAATGCCATAAATTGGATTTACTGAAACACTTTGTGTCCAAGAGGAAAGAGGCCTGACAGGAACATGTTGAGAACAAAAAAAAAGCCACCACCTAACACCAACTGCCATTCTCCCTGTGGGGTCGTAATGGTTTTTGCTGTTCCCCTGGGCTTTAGACAATAACGTACCTCTCAGGTTTTCCAGTGCTTCCTGGGCTGACATTGGGTAGGAATAGATCAGTAAATTGCAGAAGCATAGATCTTTTTGTCCTAAGTAAGTCTGGAAGGCAATTAAAATAAGATGTATACTGATTTTATGCTTGGGATTACAGTATCCAAAAGCCATTTTTTTTTAACTAGAGGAAAAGAAAGATGTGCAGTTTTAGTATTCTCAAAGGAAAAATAAGTTTAGCAAAGGAAAAAAAAAAAAACAAACCAAAAAAAAGAAAGCAAACAGCAGGGGCTTTAGAAACTTCCAGGGCTTATAGAGTTGCACCCATATTATTCACTTCCAAATGAGCTCAGTTCTTTCAAGCAGTCTTTCAACACCGTGAATGTCCTCTTCCACTGCCAGATTTTCAAAACCCACTCCAAGTCACTCAACATATTGCTGCTTCAATAGAACCAAGCACAGGAACAGATGAAACTAAGGCTTTCAGGCTTTTACAGTATTAGAAGCTTTTTGTTCAGGAGGATCTTTGAACAACGTACATTCCAACATCTTAACCTTGAATTTAAAGCTAAAAAGATTGGGGGCAAATATTGAAAGAGCTCTGCTGGTATGGTGTGCGTAGAGAATCCCAGGTTATTTTCCTTCTGAATGGAATAAAAGAAAGTTTTGCTGTCTTTTTGGCAGCTTCCCAGGAATCCTCTGGCGAGATCATAGCGGTCCAACGACATATTATGAAAGGAATCCAACTCCTCATTGTCCTCATGAAAGCCCTGCAGAGGATGGTCTCTACGGAGCCCAGTTCTGAACTGGCAAGGCTGTGAGAGCATGTGTCAGCTTACACAGCACAGACATGGATCAAGGTCTCAGCCACATGGGTGCATCTCTAATTGACCGGTAATAATGGCAGTGAATTCCAGTTCATGTCCCATACGCAGCAGACTGGGTGGCTGGTGGTTTCTGTAACATTGCAAGGTTTCCAACAAAGTCAGCCAGGAGGTCTCCAGTTTCCTGCCAAAATAGTCCCTTCTGGCAGCAGAATCAAAAGCATTCGGGCTTTTCCTTGGAAGCAAAGCTAGTAATTCCCAGCTTTTACTTACAAAGCTCAGCTTACTGGACTGAACAGAATATTACAGCCTTATCCAAGTCATGCTTTGAAAGACGGTTTCATTCACAGGGTTTGTGAGATGGCATGGGAAGCTTCTGCTCTTGACTACAGCAATCAGTTCCATCTAATGTGGTCTGTAACAGAAGAAAAATTCAGCCCAGTTTGTGATGTTGATCAGCTTTTTTCCATTAAGAGAGTATTCCAAACCACTCAGGAGCCTTTATCTATTTAATAAGGAAGGGATGGGTATTATTGAATGTATAACATTCCTGAATGTTACCCAGTTTCCATTCTCAATTATTCGCAGGCAAATTACTATTTATATTTAATCAGTCCCTAAATAGAATAGGCAATTAATATAAGCTGGTTATAAGAATAATGGTTTAACAGTTACTTTCTGATATTGATTCAACACATTAAGAAATGGAAGATGCAGCTATTTTTTATTTCCTTTAGCTGCCTCCTCTTCTTCATCACAGTGATGGTGTCTGTTGTGTTTGCTTTGTGCACATTAGCACAAGAATGCAATGTTTGGGTTAAATACACTTAGAGATGAAAGTCAGAAGTCAAACACATTTACAGCTTGTTTTATTTTCTGTTGTGTAATTCAAGAGTTGCCCTGTAAAGCAGCACACCTCAGACAGTTAACTTTAAACCCACACTTGTTCAAGTTATTACTCACAAGTGATCACTAATGTGACTTTGAGTTTCTAGGGGAGAAACAAGTTTTGTAAAAAAATAATAATCAAACAGCAAAAAGCAAAACAGAGTCAATCTCAGCAGTGAAAAAGTTTAGGAAAAGCTTAACACAAGCATTAGAGCAGCAGCCAACTCCTCCTCTGCATTCCCCACATGACTGATGATAGTGCATTAAACACACCAGCAAGCATTTACCTTGTTCTCTATTGAAACAAGAGCAAAGGTCTTGTTTTATAACAAAAGATCTACATGTATCTGCGATGCTTTGCCTCTCAACTCTCCCCTTTTAAAGAGGAGTCAGGTCCCCAATCCAGTTCCCAGCACCACAGCAAACGGTTGGGCCAGAATAAAAGAAAAGGGTGGGGAGGAAAATATGTTAATCCAATTTTAATATGGGACACTTTATTCTGTGAAAATGTGGCCTTACTTGAAGGTAACACTAATGTCTGTTTAGCAAGGCAAGGGGACTTTTATTACCTGATTCAGAAAGTGAAGAGGAGCAATCTGTTTTCAACAGGTAGCTCCAAGTCCACAGTAACTTTCCAGTTTAAATGAAAAAACCCTCCTTTTGTACAGAGAGTGAGACTGTACTAAGAGTTACCCCCAAAGGATCCTATATTTAATGCTGCCTGGTAGTCCTGCAGTACCTTAAGGCACACTGACACTTGAGCTTCAGTGGTGACCCAGTCTTGACAATGCTGAAAGTGTTTCAAGCCTGGTTTAGTGCTTTGACATACCTGAGACGTGCACTCTGGCTTTTTTGGGTTAGGGAGCTTGCAGGCCCTAGTTATTTTCTGAAATTTTCCTGTAGTGTTTGCCAGCAACTCTTTATAAAGGTCCTTTTCACAAATTCAATAAGCTATGCCCACCTTCAGACGACTTGCACGCATGTTCAACCATGGCAGCTCCTGCTGTAACTTGGCAAGAGCCTCCACAAGTTTCTGCTATGGATTTTTCATATTTTTCATATCAGTCCCAGGTGAGCTGTATAATAATTTCTAGCTCTTTATCTTGCACCCATGTGTGTTATTATAAAGATTATAAAGCAACCTTAGCCATAAAGTGCCTTAAATACTGTGAGCTGGTGCCCAAAACAAAAAGTGCTCCTTTTTATCTAGCTAAACAGGAATTGAGAGAACATTGGCTTTTTGAGTGCAATACTAAAAACCTTCTGTGTTGGTTCTACTTAACAACGAACTAATGAAGACTCGAAAAAGCATTATGATTTCCCTTTGCAGTACCTTTTCAGTGTTAAACCTCTCTCTTCCTCAAACACAAAGGGCTCTTTTCTCATATATTACATCTCATGGGCAAATTTGATTTAAAACAAAACTGCTTTCACTCATATTCTCATAACCATGCACTCTTAAGCAAGAATATGCTCGTATCCAAGTGGTCTGCCCAGGATTCACTGAGGTGGCATGGAGGACAAAGGAACACACCTATGATGCCCTCACCATACCTCCTGGGTCAGCAGTCAGGTGAAAGGGAACGGGGTACAAGCACAGCAGTAATGCATTTACTCAAACTCAGCACTTGCACCGTCTAAGAACACTTCTGTTTGAATTCATGTTTTATGAAAACCTATTGAACAACTCTGAATTAAGCTTTGAATCCAGAAAATGTGATTAGGGAGATGTTCAAGCTAGCTTACTTTAGTTAACAAGTGTTGGCATTTTGATTCCCCCACCCTTGCAGCCAGTGAAAGTCACAAGCCAGAAAAAGCAAGTATTTGGCAGTCAAAAGTAAGATGTTCGACCTTAGAGGAAGAGGTTTTGACACTTTCAAGAGACATTTTCCAAGGCTATTTAAAGCTATATCTGCAGACAACAGCTTATGTAGGTAATTTATCAAGTCAGGCTGGGAACACAAGAATGTTCTGAGAGTTGACTTCTCAGTCATTTTCTTGTGACAGTCAGCTCTAAAGATTTAATGCAATTAAATGTTCTAGAGCAGGTAACCTTTCTAAGAATTCATCTCCTGTTATTGCAAAAGTCTCCAAATTTCATTCCTATATACAAAGGAGGTGTTTATAACATAGGAGTACTCAGAAAAACAGTTTCCTCAAAATATAGGAAAGGATACATCCAAGTAGAGATTATTATTGCCATTAGAATTGTCCTTTGTAACTGAGAAATGAGATGCAACACCCGAAAAGTCACCAAATGTGAACAGTGAGGTTGTTCAGCTGGAAGCAGGAGGGAAGAAAAAAAGGTTTTATGGATGAGATGAAGCCATCTAGTCATTTAACCCAGAAATAAACATTTCTTTCAGACAGCCAGATTTACAATTTGAAGGGAATGTCACCAAAGGGCTTCAGGTGATCACTAGAATAGCTAAGTGTCTCAGCATCAGATTCATACTGATGTAATGAAATTAGAAGTCTTCCAAATGAAGTTTAAGGCTGAAGGTCCAGGTCACTGACTTTTAAATTCACACTGAAAACCAGAATTTGGTATAAATCTGGGTCCTAAACCTCATGCTAAAGAGGGACTATTACAAACATATCAAAGATGGTTAACACCTTCAATACTGAAGGTGTTAGCCTCAGAGTTAAACTGAGTTAAACTCTTTTCCAAAACCCAATACTTGCAGTACTTGGCAGGTAAGGAAAAAACCAACCCCCAACAATCTGAATCCTTGTGGATGCCATAAGCAACACAGGGAAGGTACTGGAGCTTTTGTTGCTAACACCAGTAGTACCCAGAAATACTGCAACTAATCCCGAGAAGCTGTGAGAGAAGACAAAACGAAGTGGAGCTCAACTTCAGCCAGTAATAGTCCATTTATAGTGTGGCTTGAGTTTTCAAAAAAGTGCCTTTTGGAAAGTTTATTAGAGGAAGGAGGACTGTAATCTTATGAGAAAAATAACATAAAAAAATACAGGGCTCAGACACCTTGATGGGTAGGATTTACCTTTAGTCACTCAACTTTTGCAGCAATATATTAGAAAATTCCAAGCATGCAAAAGAAATGCAAGATCCAGTAATGAGACAGCAATAGAAAAAGCCAAAATAAAGTGCTAGAGACTGTTTTAATAAGAACAAGACAAACTGTTGATGGTCAGCTAGAAGAGCCAAGATTTGGACAGGCCATGTTGGGGGTGCAGCAGTTTTATTTATCCTTCTCCTTGGAGCTAATTTAGGAGCTGTTGTTAGTTAAGGTGTTTATCTAATACTTGGTTTGCTCACTGGCCCAAAGAAAGCTAAGGTGACCTGCTAATTGCTAGTCTCAGCAAACTGCAATGGAGGAGGCACAGGTTTCCTCACTCCCCAGGATGTTTCTATCCTTGTTGCTGGCCCTTTCTTCCTTCTAGGACTTGTCTTTCCCTCTGGTCATGGCTGACATGTCCTGTCCCCAGGCAGAACCCTGCCTCGATATCCCCAAAACACGCATGCACTGTACCTACTAGTCAATATTAATGCCAGTTGTTGCAGCATCTGCATCTTCCACCAGTCACTTGATGCATTTTGCGATTAGTCACTCCTATTCCTTTACTCGATCTGCATTTTAGCAGCAAACCTAATGCTGAACCTGTTGTTAATTAAGCCCAGCAAAGGAAATCCCATCAGTAACCTCAATCAGGATTACTCAGTTTCTATCTGTATGGGTACACCACATCCATGCACTGGCTGCGTGTGTTTGTTCTGTGCTCTGTTGCCCGTGAGGCGCTGCGGTTCCTTAATTGCCTCACACACGCTGACAGCGTGCACTCACATTCCAAATGCTACCAGCATCATTAGTTCCTTTCACACTTCATTTCTCCATGCCAGGCATTCAGAGATTTCACAATCTGCATATCCTCCTTTTAAGACATCACAGATCTCTTCTGCAGACCTTTGAGGGGACTAATGAGCAAGATGCCTCTAGTTTATTAATTAGCTGCTTATCAGCCATACTCCAGGGCTCCCTACTAGTTCAGCTGCTCAGCTACAGTAATTAGACAACCCACTTTTCAGTCTTTATACCATTTCCTTAGAAAGTTTCACTGTTCCTGAGACTGTGGTACTTTCTGGCAATTTCAGACATCTCCTGAATGATTAATAAAAAAATCCCGCTTTCTGTATTATTCATTGCAGACATTACAGCTCCCCATTCCAGGTTTTGTCTCGTGCATTCTGCCATCAATATGTGCCATCACTGGCACCCCAGCGTCCAGATGTTATCTGAAAGCTCCTTTATTTGCATCATTCAGATGAACAGTCAAAAAGCATGTATTCACACTCACTCTGATTCAGACTGCAAGTGAGTAGCATTACTTTTCACACTGCAATCCTTCTCAAACAGGAACAAAATCAAGCCAGCAAACATATGCTGTCTCTGCTTCATGCAGTGAAAGGCTTGCTTGTATGTCTGAACTGATTTTTATTAGCTACCAATAGCTCATGTACTCACAGCTTTCATCTGTTACGTATCTGACATGCAGAAACTGATAGAATATGAAAAACAGCCTTTTTTTTTTTTTCCCCAGCTTGCCAATCAACCCTAATGAATACTATGCAGCGACTACAACTAGAAAGGAAAAAACAAAATAATCTTTTAAACCAGGCTTAGTTAGATACTTTACCTTCTAAAACATTTCCTTGAAATACCAAACTGCATCCATGACAAATGGCTCTCCAGGTGCCACAGCGATTCTACTGCTCGCTCCCTTGTGTATCCATTCAGACCACAGAGACACTCACTCAGGCCAAGCTGTGGCTCCTTTCATCTCTACACAATCGAGTGCACAGACTCAAGAGGACAAGCTGTTTCTAAGCAGAGCCGATACAATTTCCCCTTGACATTTGAAAGCAGTCAAACAACATGTTCTTCCTTTCCCAAAAGGCAATGAGAAGTAACGCCAGCATCTGACAGACTGGTAGATGCTGTATATACTGTGCGTGCACTGGGGAGTACGTCCACCCCAGAGCATATAGTCTGCACTATATATATGTAAAGACAGAGTCAACCAGATCTCGAGCCCCTGCTGCCCGTCGCCAAACATGCTCCCAAGGCTGTAGGTCAGGAGGGGTCTGGGATGTGCCCTCAACAGGGGCCCTTGGTCTTGTCTGGATGACTGGGTACCCAAAACTAAGGTCCACCACAGAGAATACTAACCCCTGTAGGCAGCCACAGTCTGTAACCAATCACTGCCCCTGTATCTCAGATGAAAAAGTGTGGCTTCTTTTTTTCTGAAACAAATGCTAGCAGTAAGGCATTGCAGAAGTGTATGACAATATTACATCCCTCCCAGTAGAGAAGAACAACAAAAAAAATCTACATTTTTTTTTATCTAACATGGTAAGAGAACTTGAATTGTTTGTTCAAGGGGAGTTGAAGCACTTTGTCATCTTGGTTTTCTGCCATGCAAGATGCAGAATTGCCCTTCATATTGCCTCATGCACGGATACACACATGCAAACAAGCGTATCTGGTAAATAATCCAGACTTACAACCTTACCTCACAGCCTCTCTACTCACTGGCTTTGACCCCTGGTCCCTCAAGTAGCCAAATCTCAGACACTCTGTTCTCTCCAGTATCTTAGATTTATGGCCACTGTCACTTAACTCCCATGTCTCTTACCCTATTTGTCAACTAGCTTGTCTTGAGATTTGCTAGTGATTACATGGTGATATACGTACCTACATAATATGCACTCCAGTCTTCCATATGCTGGCACCCTGAACCTGCAGCTCCATTCATCTGTTGTCCAAGTCCAGCTGTTGGAAGGTAGACCTCCATGTATACATATGCATGCAGATAAAGCCCTGCACCCAGGAAAAGTTAGAAATGGAGTTAAATGAAGAGACAGGACAGTCTGCACTGATCAGGAACAGCCTGATGTCTACATGTAATCAGTCTCTTTTGTCCTCTTATTCCTCTCTTTTCCCACTCTTTTTTCCCCAAACCCTCTCGATCCCCCATTCCCAAAGCATCCCATAATAAGTTTTTGTACAATCCCAAGAAACCCTTCCCTGCATCCCGTAAGTCCCATACCTCCAGGTTGTATCCACCCTCATTTACCTTCCTTGGCTTATGATCAAGATGTTATACAGTATTTTCAGATAAAGAGGTAACAAATGAGACAGACACAAAGTTTTACTGAATATTAAGTTGTGAGAAGTCTTATTCCCCCGTGATGATAAATCAGATGTTTAGGTTCAGGATGAATCTCAGACCCCATTTATGTATCGAGGTTGACCTAAAGCCACACAAGCTTCAAGCACATGTGAACCATGGCATGCCCACTGGCACACACTTTTTGCCCAAAAGCTGTTTCTCAAGCCAGGTGAGTTTTCAGGTCATGTAGCCACTCATTTGCAAGTACCCTTCATAGACATACAGACTGTTACACAGAATAAATCTGTAAATCTCAGGTATTCAGGTGTCTCAGATTTTTTCCTTCTCAAGAAGGACTCAGTGGGAAGCTCCTCAACTGTTACATGTTCCTACCTCTGTCCTAGCATTTGTAAAACAAAAAATAATTTATAATTTCTAAGCAAGGCTCATCACTTCATTATTTTATATACTGGTGATTATTTTTCCCTGTATCATTCTAACCACACTCACATAATTCAGTGAACAGAGATGAATTTATTTTTCAGCATCACCAATTTGTAGTTTTGTTTACCCATGGTCGTGAAACACTTGTAACACCAGTTCTGTTGAATTCCTTGTCATTGCATTCCTTTGGCTCTTCTAGGGTGTTCTTCTGCTCAAATGGTTCTCTGACTGGCAGAATAAAATCTGCTTGTCCAGGGGACAGGTTAGGAAACGTGGCATCAATATACTTTTGAAAAGCTTGTCTTATTTCTTGTATTTCGGTTTCCAGCCTGTCCTTCCAATCTGTCATCTCCTCCAGTTTTTGTGTGAGAGTTTTTACCTGTCTTTCTGCTGCTCTCTGAGCAATTGTTACTTTTTCCAGCTCATTAAGATGTAGGGTTTCTGCTTCCCTGAGCTGTTTTTCAGTCTCCCTTTGATTCTCTTTTTGTGCAAGTCTCAGGGCAGTATTAATCTCATGAGATTTTTCTTTGTTTAATTGCTCTATAATCTTCTGATATTGTTCCTCAGCTAACGTACTTTCTTCCTTGAACTGCTCTATATTCTTTCTATTTAAAAAAGAAAAAGAAGAAAAGATTTTTAGGGAATACCTGTAATTAAAGATTATCTTAAAAAATAATGTAGGTCTACTCAGGGTGTTGTAAAACCTCTCTTATTCAACTACAAATATACATCAAATCAGAATTTGATGTAGTACCTCTGAAACAAAACAAGGTAAAAGAAGGCCAGTGATGACACAAAAGCAGTTGCAGAAGATTCTACTTCTACATATGTTTCATCCAGCGATCATTTACTGATGCTTGCTTCCAAATAAAAAATAGAAAGGATTCCTCTTTCACTCTTTGTTCAGGTCTCTGGGCTAGTACACACCGATTTTCAAATAGACTTTGAAAAATTCTGTTCCCAAGTAAAAATGCTGTCTTGAAGTGAAACCTACGAACTGATTTCTAGGCTGCAGATGCACATGTAATTTTGTTTAAGGGGTAGTGAGAACATCTTTGTGCTAGCATATCAGTAAGAAAGCATAAAATTTATATTATGTAGTCAAAACATTCTGGGTGCTATTCACCAGAGTTGGCTCAGGGATATGTAAAAAAAAGCGCATGAGGCATCCATTAAGGTTACTGAGCCAAGTACTTCAATTTGGAGAAAACAGTTTCTGCCCCTTGTTATTGCTCCCTCCACTTTGCTGGAGATACTTTCACAGAGCTCTACTAACAGGAAAAGTTAAAGAGATCAGCTAAGTTTACGCAGAATGTGATTTATCTTTATCAGAAAGGGCATGTTTTAATGGTGAAAATTAAGGTATTAAAAAGCTTAAGTGTAAGTCTGTTCAGAAAAAATAAAAAGCACCTTACAAAGGAACACACCTGAACTGATCTTTTCATTGTGACAGCATTGGGTTATTTTGCTGTTTGTGCTGTCAAAAAATGAAATGTATTCTACTCTTAAGGGAGAGGGGTGTGTTACTATCTTGACATCAAAGCTGTTTAATTCACAATGTTTAATCTTTACAGGTAGAATCTCCTGTGCTCCACAGAGCTCTATATGAACACATCTTTTTCAGTTTTGCATAGGTGTCAAGAATGGCACAATAGGCCCCCGAGATCTTTATTTCTGATGACTCAAGTCATCCATAAAAAGCAAAACTTTGGGATCCTTGGTTGGCTTTATGATACTTGCTCTTAAAAACAAAGTATATTTCATTTCTATATGGGGTGTCAGCAAAAGAGAGTAAGCCTGCAGCTCTTGCTGGCCACTTGACATTTCCAATTTCCAAATATGCTTTTTTCTAATGCCTAGAAGATGCATCAGAGCAATGCTGATACAATTCTGTTCATTTTCTTTAGCAGAGCATGTGTACCAGCCAAGTCAGAGGAAACACTAAGAGCACCTGTGCTGCATGGTGGCTTCCTGCAGGGCTTTCTCCCTCTCCTCTTTCCTGGCTTCAGCCACCGCTTGCATCTTCTCCTGGGCACACTCCATGAGGACACACTGAAGCCTGTGAGCCATGCGCTGCTCTGCAGCTTCAGCCTCTTTCTTCTGCTCCTCCTCCATGTACTGCTTCATCTCTGCCTTTGCCTTCCTCACCTCTTCCTTAAGTTAAAAGTAGATGTATGTAGCAGCAATTTATTGTTCAGTTGTCTTTAAACAACTCCCAGCAAAAGCCAGCAGAACAGACTTCAGGTAAAAATAATGAGGCAATTACAGTGACTTACTGTAGCATCATTCCACATCATCCACGTTTTCTACATAAGGCACAAGTTTTATGGTATATTTTCTTCATGACCTCACATGGCCAGTGCCATGGTTTTAGAGTGACATGGAGAAGCCTGGTCCTTGGTATGGTTGCCATCAAGATATTGCTTGGGCTGATAAATTATATTATAACACTAATCTTAGGTGGTCTGGATGGACATAAATATATTTGGAAAACCAGACAACTCTACACCAAAGCCATGTCAAACTCATGCCACCATGGGTTTGATTAGACAGATGCTGAATAAGTTTACTGCTGACACATCTCCACACTAGTCGCTAGTGATAAGACACCTCTTAAAATGAACTGCAAGAAACACAAAGCACCAAATAGAAAACATCTTGCAATTAGTTTAGATGTATTTGCCTCTGCTTTTGTTTCAGCTGTAGAATTCTCTATCTGCTCCCTAGTCCTTAGTCACTAGAATTGATGTTATCAGAACAAACACTACATGTTCAAATCCTGAGCACTCAGAGCTATGAAGATATATAACAGGCTTGTGGCAAGAAATTGAACAGTTAAACATGAGGAACTGAACTTCTGCCAACTGCTATCGGCGGATGCTATGACAGCAAAAGACAGAGCTCCCTTGGAAAACAGCTCCATAAAACAGAATGAACTCAGCTGGAAACTTAAGACCACTGTAAACCTCCCTGCTTTTCCTCTTGAGATGCCAAGCACATTGTTTGACTGCCTGCAGTATAAACAGATAGCTATTTAGAACCTTGTATAAAATAAAATTCCAAAGCAAAATGCTCCAGCAATTCTCTGTGCACCCTTCATCTGTCAGTGGGAGGCTACAAGACTAAGGATGAGAAGTGTTAGATGGACTACACGGTGCCTGAGGAGCACTTGGATGCTCCAGTAGTAAAAAGCCCTGAGAAGTGGTGCAGAAAGCAGGAAGGCTCAGATCCAGAAGGCAGTTGCTCTCCTTTCTCTCTGTGTATCTCCGAGCCTTTTCTCCGATATTAAACAGCCACATAAAGCGTGTGCTAAGCATATGTAGAAATTCAAAGCTACGATTGGAATATATATATATGCTGGCAGTTTTCCCTCTCCTCCACAACACTTAGGGGCCAGGTTCAGTAAATCAGTTAAATACCTTTCTAGCTTTGCTGGATATCCAACTCTAACCATTCTGTGATGCTGTGACATGAAACTTCAGGACATTTAAAGTTAAGCCTGTATTTAACTGCTTTTAAGAAACGCACCTATCCAGGTTCAGTGACTGGCTGAATCAAGGCTGGACAAGGGATTTTCAACAAAGTCCACAAACTTAATTTGATTAAAAAAAAAAAAAAGTAAAACATGCTGAAAGTGAATTAATAATCCAGCTAATTCAAGCTCACATCTCATCTAGCACAAAGACAAAGCCATATATCTTTAGGTCAAGTACTTCTCCTGGCACTGGAGTCCGAATCTCAGACGAATGAAGGTCCTGGTTGACTCAAGCATTAATAAAACCCTTTTCCCTTTTTTTTCTTTTTTTTTAACATAGAATGACATTATTGGTTGTCAAACACACAGTTCTGTCATGCTAGCTATTTCCACGGTAATGAAAACAAACTGGTTCATACCTCCAATTCCTCTCCAAGTTTTTGTTTGAGGTCTTGTACAAACATGCTGTGATTAGCAGCTGCCTCTTTGAGAGCTTTATCCACTGCCTCTTCCTTGAGCATTTCAGCCTTTAAAGCAAGTTATTATTTAAGTACAGGTGTTCACATTATATTAACATCCTATTAAGATGAAGCAGAGGTTACGTGATCAATAGTTCTGTATTTTCTTTTGGCCCATTTGGCAGTTTTATTGCAGTGATTCCTGTTAAAATATAGCTGAGGATATAGCTCACTATAGCATTGAGCTGCCACAGTTGTAACCACTATACATATATTTAACATAAAGAGCAGTTTCAGAATATTACATAGCACTATGGGGAACAGCTTTAACAAGCGACAACTTCTCTGTGCTTTAGAGACCAGATGTAAAATTTGTTATTAATTCAAAGTACGCTTTGTTGTGCTCAGGAATGGGAGAAATCTGTGAACAAGCTCAAATTAATGACAGCTCTATACAGTGACCTTAAAGTTCTCTAACTGCTTTTATGCTATAGCAATTATTCCAAAGAATTATCATAATTTAAACGACAGGACCCTAATTTAATTTACCTGAGACCAAAGTTCAGCTTTCATTTTTTCAATGCGCTCTTGTATCTCTGCCTCCTCCTTTTTATGGTGTTCTTGTTGAATGTCTGCTCCAATCTCTGTACAATCAACACAAGTGGTTCATACACAGCAAACAACCACAGTGCAGAAACTTCTCTCTCTCTCCTGAGCCCTCTGCTTGGCTCCTCAGCTAAATAAAAAAAGCCAAAAAGCTAAACCCACCTATTTCAAACATAGGAAAATGATTTTTACTGCTTCTGCAGGTCCCTAATTGCAAGAAGAAGGTGCTGAACCCAACTCTCACAGAAGGCCCAACCCAGTGCTGCAGGAGCACAGCTAATCCCTTCCAGAAAGGAGGAATGAGGCAGCACAGAGAGGAGCCACAGCTCTTCACAGGGCCCAGGCCAGGGTCGTTCCCTTTAGAGGCAAGGACAGGGTCTAAGTAAAATGTGTCACCGTCTTCTGGGGTCATGCTGTGAAACAAAACAGGCAGTACTGCCAACTCAGCTGAAAGGCCGCTCTTCAGCACCGAGGATTGCCCAGAAGACAAGCCAATTCAGAAGGAGGTGGATAAAGATCGTGGAATCATAGAATGGTTTGACTTGGAAGGGACCTTAAAGATCATCCAACCCCCCTGCCATGGGCAGGGACACCTCCCACCAGGTTGCTCAGATCAGCCTGACCTTGAACCCCTCCAGGGATGGGACATCCACAGCTTCTCTGGGAAACCTGTTCCAGTGTTTCACCACCCTCACAAATGCCTTTCTGCATCCCAAACCTTCTCCCTCCTCAACAGTGGGATTTCAGATCCTCCCCCTTGGCCTTTCCTACTCAGTGCCAAGCCTTGGCATTGCTTTGGATCCCGTTCTCTCTGCTTGGCAGAGAATTCTCTGTAACCTCTTCCTGGGTTATAGGAAAATGAAAATGGAAGAGAGCCACAGGAGGTCTAACCTCCACACAGCCACACAGTCTTCTTCCCCACTCCACATTGGGGGACAGAGTCCTCTTGTGGAGCTGACACATGCAGCAGGATGGAATAAAGGGGTCAACTGATTTAAATCAACAAAACAGAAGTCCAAAAGTGCATAAATCTTAGCAACAAGCATGTTGTGCTCTGACCGCAGAGCTTTTTCCCAGTCCATTATACTAAGTAGTAAAGAGAAAATAATTTAAAAAGAGACTGTCTCTGGCCTTCTGGATGTGTTTTACACTGTCTCTGTTAACATAGAGCTAAATCTTTGTGTTCTGAGATATGCACAGCACTCACCCTGCTGCTGGGGTTCTCAATACACCGATACAGTTGATAATGTTTAAAATAGAAACCAAGCACACATTATGAAGCACTCTTCATAATGCAGATTAATTAAAATGCACAACATGATTCCTACAGAACTTTACACAGCTGATCAGAAACCTCTATGACAATTAAGCATAGAATATAACGATGCTTCAGATTCTTGCCAGGTCCTCAAACATACGAATGCTACCACATGCTTCCCTTCATCATTGAGGTTATGATTGTGGTATGCCAGAAAAAAATAATCATCAAACCTCAAGAACCTCTGCAAAGCCTCAATCCAAGGTCAGCAGCCAGAATCGGATATAAGAAGGTAGGATTCAGGATAAAACACCCCAGCTGTCCCCTGCTGAAGAATGAGGGGATGATCTTTGCAAATATTAGGTCAAGCACAGTTCCTCCCAAGAAACTTTTGCTTAGAAAACATTTGCTAATGATTTTACTGCTAATTCTCTTTTGCACTTCATTATGCCCAAACCTGAATGTCCTCATGCACCACAGGACAGCTGACCTTGTCCTCCCTCTGAATAAGCTGGATTTATTAAGTCAGAAGGTAAGTACAGCTCTTTCTCACCAAGGTGTGAACCTTGTCACGATTGTCAAGAACAGAAAAACTCATGGGAGTTTTTCTGAATTTCATATAGTGAGGAAAGGACTTTAAAAGCAAACGTACCCAGTATATCATGGTGAGTGTAATACCGTGTTCTGAAAGGCTTATACTCCCGAATCCGATCAAAGGTAGCATTGGAAGGTGGTGGTGGTACTACTTTAGAACATACAGCACAGCACACAAAGGAGTCCAGATCAGGGCTTCTAATCATGGTGGAATTCTAGTATTATTCTGTAGTACAGTTACTGAAATGTCAGAACCCTGCTCCTGGCAGATCTCCTGCTTGCAGGCATAAACACTTATTGTTGCTACAGAAAACATGCAAGCTGATGGAGAGAGAAAAAATCATTGGCCATTACTTTTTACCAAGTTAGCCAAAACGTTTGCCTTCAGATTAGGATTCACACATGTTGACAACTCAGTAACATGCTGTAGGCAGATGATGAGGGAGGGTGGTATGGTGACCCCTTCCAGCCTTAATACAGCTCTCTACGTA
Source organism: Scolopax mira (assembly GCA_004320125.1). Lineage (NCBI taxonomy): Eukaryota > Metazoa > Chordata > Aves > Charadriiformes > Scolopacidae > Scolopax > Scolopax mira. The sequence goes on along the minus strand of BJBW01018000.1, from coordinate 539 downwards.
GCAACTGTTACTGGGCAGGGCTGGCTTTGCTCACAAAGAACTAACTTTCCCTCCTAAGAGTTAAGCAGCCTCACGACAGGCTTTGGCTTTTTAATGCATTTTTTTGGTGTTGAGTGTCAACAATTCCTATTCAAACCATGTAGTCTAAGGGGATTTTAGAAGCAGCACAATAGCCACCGTTTCAGATACGTGAATCATAGCATTTTGTTGCTGTTCTTGGTAAGGATGTGAAGGCCAGCACAGACAATAAGGAGCTGGCAAAACCATTTTGAGTCACAGTTCCTGTCAAACCAGCTATCATCCACTGTAGATAATTATTACTATATTGAAGATGAAATTGAGAAAAGAGGAACAAAAGAAATTGTATTGGTGCTGTTTGCTTATCCTCCAGATGCATAAGGGGCACCTGCTTTCAGAGCCAAGATTCTGTTACTGATGTAGCCGTGCCTGAGTCCATTTTTTTGTTATCCTTTAGTCCCTATACACATATTTTTTAATATATATATATATATATATATATATATCAGGTACTTACAGCA